>OX235273.1:121732379-121806243 GCA_944472155.2 Trichobilharzia szidati | reverse complement strand
TCCCAAAAAACACCTACATAGACGAAAATTTCACGCAGCCAATCGAACAGCCTTACTAAATCCTAGCTACCACTCACAATCAACTACAATCTATTTATTACAACGAACGAAGACACAATACTGTAAGCGAAAGGAGGAAAGACATTACTTTTGTCTAATAAGTTTGTTTATATAGGAAACAGTAGTTTGATCAGTTACATTATTCAAATAATAAAACTTAATTAGTTAATGATATTTCACAAAGAAACTGTAATCTGCTTGCAGCACATTCGTCTCACTGGCTACCTCTTCATAATCTCTATCCGGAGCAGACAAATCTTCACCTCGCCTTCGAAAGTGATTCATGATTTACACCATGGGAAGCATTAGACAGTTAGTCCATCGGGAGCAGATGATCATTGGTGAGGAGAACGCGGCGAATAATTACGCACGTGGTCACTACACCGTGGGTAAGGAGTTGGTAGACGAGGTGTTAGATCGGATACGGAAGTTGTCGGAGAGATGTACGGGTCTTCAGGGCTTCCTGATCTTCCACTCGTTTGGAGGTGGAACTGGTTCGGGTTTCACGTCGTTGCTGATGGAGCGACTGTCGGTGAATTTCGGGAAGAAGGCGAAACTGGAGTTTGCTCCACATATCTCGACAGCTCCTGCTCAGCCGTATAACTCTATTTTAACGACTCATACTACATTGGAACATATGGATTGTGCCTTGATGGTCGACATTGAGGTAATTTAAGGGATTTGCTGTCGGAATCTGACCATCGATTGACCTTTTGGACAAGTGGTGTGTCCGTTAACAAAGTCTCAGTGACCGTGGATTTGAATGAGTTCCAGACGAATCTTCTGCCGAATTTCTACTGTCGTTGAGTGTGAATTGGTGTCGTAATTTACGATAGGAATGCTTGGTGGATTATTCTCTGACCTGAACTGGTATGGATAAAGAAGACTTACTCAGTGGGTTAAGCCTAATATATTAAGAGTCTGAATCGGGCAGAGAGAGAGAGAGAGACACTGACCAGGAACACGAAACCAAATGACTTGTATTCATCCAGGCACAAGGCTAGAATAGTAGGCTTAAGCTGTATGCTAGATTCTGATTGGGTAATTCACCTTGATTTCCATCCCCATCCCCACAAAGGGGCAGACGTTGGGCTGATGGAATGTGAGTGAAAAATGACTAATGAATATAATTGTGTAGAGTGGACAAAGAGAAGTGGAAAGGCGATAAACTTTTTTTTTATAACATCTATAAGCAAAGACAATGCAATTAATAAACAAATAATAAAGGGATAATAATAATAATAATGGTAGCATTATTAGAAGACGGAGATTATCTGAAAAATGTGATGTTTTAGCGCTATACATTTCGAACAATCTGATCACACATTTACTCGTCAAGTCAATATATATGGTAAGGTTAAATTAAACAAGGTGACAAAAAAAGAATTAAGAATAATTAACACAAACGTTTGGTAATCCAATCAAATAAGGATTACCACGGTAGGTTAGGAGTAATAACAAACTGTTTTTGAATACACAAGGGGGGCTCAAGTTTATGAATGGCTATAGCCTCAGCGTATTTCAGTAAACGTCCTTGACCGTTTTTATAGATGACCTTAAAGGCTGAGTTAACATCAACCTTATGGTTCATCTCGATTAAATGTTTAGCTATAGACGAAGTTGGTAGTCTGGCACCTGCATCTATGGGCTTGTCACAATTCATCTGTTTTCCTAACCACTTTGGGATATGCTCCCTGATTCCAGACTTATTAAGAATACAGTAGAGGGCATCCGATGATTCTCCTTTACGAGGAACTCCTAACGAGGATTTCAATTCCATATTATATGTACTATTTAATTTATGTCTGATGACACAGAGTGGGAGTGGGTGAGGTGGATGGAAAACTCGACATGCGAAGCCTTCTTTATCATATGAAGTGAGGCAAATACGTGTGACAGGAATGATTGTACTCGTGAACCGGACGGACTTCTGCAGAATTCAACCACCCACACGACAAATGGGAAACAGGAAGAAGGAGATGTATGAAAGTCAGCATTCTAATCCGGGTACTTACAATTCATGATGAAAGTACGTCCCCCTGCACGTAAATCTACACTTTCACATGATCCTGTGAAGCAACTTATTGCATTAGATGTTGTCAGTGTACAACATCAACCTTTATTCATATTGTACTTCTTATATTTATGGTCCTCTCAATTTTTGTTTTTTATTTGTTTATTTTTCCATAAGTGTGAACATCATTTAAGCTGCGTTATAACTGTTAATTTTGTCTCTCCCGTCACCATACTAAATCAGTAGAATATTAGATTCAATAATCTATTACATGCTAATACATTTCGAAAATGAATCGACAATACTATTTGAAACGAGCTCACTAGTATTATTATTATTCTTAACATCCTCAATTCGTGCTTCGAATATTTTTGACTTTATATTGTAAATCTCGACAAATTCCTCTGGTTAATTTTGTCTTAATTTCTAATTTTATTTATATTTTGAGTAAATCAGATGCAATATTGTGACAAATGTTTAGAATTCCATTGTGTTATGAGTACCGTTTTTGGAATAATTATTGTTCCCTTGGGTTCCTAGTGGAACATAGGGCTTCAACTGCACGTCTCCACTTGCTTCTGTCTTCTGCTGTTCTTTTCACTTGCGTCCATGTTATTCCATACTGTTTCATCTCCTCCTCACACGATCTCCTCCATGTCACCCTTGGACGTCCCACTCGCCGCTTCCCTTTCGGGTTCCACTCGAGGGCTTGACGCGCGATGTCACTCAACGGCCTCCTCAGCGAGTGTCCAATCCATCTCCACTTCCTCCTGCATATTTGTTGGGCGATTGGTTCCTGTTTCGTTTGTTCCCATAGCTTCTTGTTTGTGATTCTTTCTGGCCATCTAATCTTCAATATGGAGCGAAGACAGTTGTTGATAAAGGTCTGCAACAGGCTGTTGGAAATATTCTTGGTGACCCGCCAAGTTTCTGATCCGTAAAGCAAAATTGACTTGACGTTTGTATTGAAAATCCGAATTTTGTTGTTGATGGTGAGTGACGAAGATTTCCATATTGGTTTCAGGTTGATGAATGTGTTTCTCGCCTTCCCGATTCTCGATTTGACATCCTCGTCCGTTCCTCCTGTGGTTGAGACAATGCTCCCCAGATAAGTGAAAGAAGTAACCTCTTTCAAATCCCTCCCGTTGATGGTGATTGGCACTGGATGTTGCTGCTGTTGTTGGTTGGTTATTTTCATAACCTCTGTCTTGTCTATGTTCACTTGGAGTCCTGTCTTTGCTGCTTCTTCGACGAGTTTGTCGGTTTTTGCTTGTAAGTCTTCGATTTTGTGTGACATCAAACATAAATCATCCACGCGCGAAATCCAGGTCTTCTAGGTTCTTCACGTTGGTCCAGGATATCCCTGTCTTCTCGTTTCCCACTGTCTGACGCATAATCCAGTCCACCACAATTAGGAATATCATTGGTGATAATAAGCACCCTTGTCTGACTCCTGTGTTTACTCCAAACGCTTCGCTGAGTTTTCCGTTGTGGATCACTTGACATGTGCCGTTGTAGTACAGCTGTTGAATAAGGTTGATGAATATTTGCGGTACGCCGTAGTACTCGAGTAGTTTCCAAATTACTTCGCGGTCAACGCTGTCGAAGGCCTTCTCAAAGTCTATGAAGTTGAGGTAGAGATTTGATTGCCATTCCATGCTTTGTTCGATGATAATGCGTAGAGTTGCAATTTGGTCAGAGCATGATTTGCCTTTCCTGAATCCAGCTTGTTCTGGTCGGAGTTCTGTATCCAGCGCGTCCTTGATTCTCTCCAGGATGATGCGACTCAGGATTTTACTTGGCATCGACAGGAGCATGATTCCTCGCCAGTTCTTGCAGAGTCCCAGGTCGCCCTTCTTTGGTAGTTTCACCAGGTAACCTTTCCTCCAGTCAGTAGGCACCTTTCCCTCTTTCCAGATCTTTTGCAATAATGGAGTCAGCATATCTGCCGTCGTTTCTGGGTCCGCTTTCAGTGCTTCCGGGGGTATTCCATCTGGTCCAGCTGCTTTTCCAGCTTTCAGAAGCTTGATTGCATTCATGACTTCAGTTTTCGTTGGAGGATTGGTGTCAACTTGCAGTTGTGTACGTGCTGTTGTTGGTATTACTGGACGGGTTGTAGGTGGTGGTCGGTTCAAGAGTCCTTTGAAGTGGTCCGCCCATTGTTTAATCTGTCTTTCTTCTTTGGTAATTGGGTTCCCTTGGCTGTCTTTTATAGGTTTCACTTGTGTTGATCTCTTCCCGGATAGAGACTTGGTTATCTGATATAGTGTCCTCAGGTCCCTTTTGCCTGCTGCCTTCTCAGCTTCAGTAGCCAGGTTGTCGTAGAATTGTCTTTTGTCCTTCCTGACACTCTTCTTCACTTCTTTGTCCAGTGCTGTGTAAGTTGAGTTCAGCGTCTCAAACTCTTGTCCATCTTTGCATTGAATCATTTTCTCTTTCACTTTTCTCCTCTCCTCTATTAGTTTCCAAGTGTCTGTTGAGAGCCATTCCTTGTCTTGTTTCTTCTTTCTTCCTAAAACCGTTGAGCACGTTTCGTTGAAAATTACCTTCAGAGAGTTCCAATGGTCTTCCACGGATGATTCCTCAGTGGTGCCACGTAGTGTTTCCTGCTTTGCTCTGACAGTTGCAGTGAAAATGTCCTGTGTGATTGTGTCTTTCAGTTTGTGAGTGTTGAACTTGCATTGTGGCCTATCCCCAGGTATCCTCGAGGCTTTCAGCTTCACCTTGAAAGTCCCTTGTACCAGATAGTGGTCTGAACCCACATCTGCTCCTCTCCTCGATCTTGTGTCCAGTAGGCTCCGTCTCCACTTCCTTGAGATTGAAATGAAGTCTATCTGGTTTTTGGTGTGTCCATCTGGTGAAATCCATGTCGCCTTGTGTATATCCCTGTGGTTGAACACACTGCCACCAATCACCAAATCATTGAAGGCGCAGAAGTCTGAGAAGAGTTCACCGTTGTCGTTCATTTCACCGAGGGCCTCACGACCCATGGTGAGTTCTCTTCCTGTATTGTCTCCTCCCAGTTTCGCATTCATGTCGCCCATCAGGATTTTGATATCGCTCTTTGGGACGTTGTCCATTACTGTTTGTAGTTGACTGTAGAAATCCTCCTTCTTCTCATGTTCTGAGGCGTTTGTAGGCGCGTAGCACTGAATGATTGTAACCTTTTTTCCTTTTGAGTTGAACCTGGCTGTCATTATCCTGGAGGAGATTGGTTCCCGCTGCATGAGAGCTTTAGCCGCTGTTGGTGACATCATGATGGCTACTCCCTCGGTGTGCTCGTGATTGTCCTCTGGGTGACCGGAGTAGATTATTGTCTCTCCAGTTGATAGTTGGCTCCTTCCACATCCGTTCCATCTGCTCTCGCAGATTCCCAACACTTCTATTCTATATCTCCTCATTTCTGCGTCTACCTGAGCAGCCTTCCCAGCTTCGTACATTGTACGAACATTCCACGTCCCCATCCTTATTTTTGCTTTCATCGAAAGAAGGCACATCGGCTGACTGGCTTCCCGAAGGCTTTCACAAGCCCGCGTCATTTCACTTCCCCGATTCCAGCGAAAAATAAGGTCACTATTTGTAATTTTAGAATTTTGAATATATTTGTGCGTTGAAGTTTTAGTAGCAATTTGGTTAAGTTTTGGGGGTGGAGTTGCTAGCACCACGCCCCAACCCTCCCTCTTTATCCGGGCTTGGGACCGGCTAGAATACTAGTGACCTAGTAATCTAGGCGAGGTTGTTTTTGGAATAAAGTAGATTATTATTATTATTAAAATATATATATCAGAGTAGAGCCAGAGTGAGATGAGGATTTAATTGAAAAGTAAATATTTCTTCGCTCATTCCTTCTGCTTTCTAAAGAATCTGATCTGACAGAATAGAATATGACAGGGGGTTAACTATTATTTACTGTTGGTAACGTTTGGAGCACAGTTTATTCCTCACATAATCGCATCAACTTTCTCTCTCACATAACTTTCATTGGTCAACTCGACATATACTGATACCGAGCCTCAGAGATAATATATCAATAATGGCTAAATCAATGAGTGCATCAAAATGTAACTCCTCTCGTGGAGCTAGTTGTGTAGGGCCCCAATGACAAGAATTTACCTTGACACAATCGTCTACTAGTACCGGTTAGGTTTGGTCAATGGACAACAAAAACAATCAACCAATCAATCAGTACACAGGCGAGTCATTTACGGCTATTTATCGAGTAACAAACAATTTGCCTAAAGATTGGAGATTATGCCTCCTAGTCAGTCATCCGTTTTCTTCATCCTGGCCTATCATCAGGAGGAGTAGGTGTCTATCCATTTCTACCTTTTAATTGTATGTATTAATTTTCTTCCTTAATTATCTGCCCATTGACATTTTGACACTGGTTAATTATTGTTAACAAACATATCGCCACGTGTTTGGTAAATTGTTGTGTATTGTAAAAAATGCTATATATATTAGAGTAGAGCCATAGATGAGGATCTAATTGAAAAGTAAATATTTCTTCTCTCAATCTTTCTGTTTTTTCAAATGTCTAAATGGGGATATTTTCTAACTTACTTTTATTCTCATCAGACAAACCTGACGTACACACACACACACCGAAAAGAGACTCTTCGCTGAATTGCGTGTTTTCTTTTCGTTATATTTTCATAGTATTCGTATTTTCTCTCACAGCACTCACTTTTCCCTACTCATCCCTTGAAACTTTCAACGCGTTGAGGATAGATACACAAGCATGTCACTGAATTGCCTGTTCAAATTTTATCTGACTTTTTTGATGACTGTACATTATGTATGTTTGAATTAGTGACGTGTTAACGAACTTCTATCCATATATTGTTGAGGACATTTGCTCATCATAGACATTGAGAAGTGTTAGCACTACGTCTTGAACTGGCGGAAACTAGAATTCACGGGCCATCGAATCAGATTCCAGTGGCTTAATTGTCTACGGGCTTGACGCCTTGTAACCAGAAGGTCCTGGGTTCGAATCCCTGTGATAGATTGTCGCTCAACTTCCGTAGGTCCATTCACAAGCACTGTGTTAGTGATCACCTGTATAACGCTTACTGAATCACGACATAACAGATACCTGTATTACTGTACTGTAGTACTTACTATGCAATTTAGCACTAATTTGGTGAAACAGTATTATTGACTGGATAGCAAAGTCTCGGAGATAATTCTTCTCTCACCGTAATGAAATCATATCTGTTAGTACACAAATTCGATTATCGACTTCTTCAGAAGTCTGGTTTACATGTCCAATCATTCCTGTCAGATGTATTCCCCTCGCGTGTTTTAGTAGAGCAGGCTTCTCATGTCGAATTCTCAATCCACCTCTCTCACACACACACACCATTCTGTTGCATCCTATATAATGAAAACAGAATATATGATATGGAATATAAAGCCAAAATAAGAGTTCCTTCTGAAGGAGTATCATCGGATGCCCTATTCTGGATGCCTAACAAGCCTGGAATTAGTGTGGCGTTTAAACCACACAAACAACCGACCAACCAGATCACCCAGAGACAATCTTTGTCTTCTTCACTACCTCATATATGCAATTAAGCCGAATAATATAGATTGCGAAATACGGTACTCTGACTACCAGTTGGATTATATGGATGAAAATAGCAGATCGATGTCAACTAAATTATCGAGATTTAGCTGGAATTACATTGACTGACGCTGATAAATTAAATAATCTAGAAAAGAGGCGAGCCTTGGGAATGAATTCACTCACATGTTATCACACAGTAGTTTGAGGCAGGGTGAAAATAATAAACTTTGATGTAGTTAGGTGAGGAGAGGGAGGGTGACCAATCGGCGAATACTTGTTCATCGAATCAACACCGAATACACACGAAATAGAGATGTAGTGATGCCTGTACCGTTTATATAAGAAATTACAATGAATAAAGTCGGCCTCGACTAGATAAAATACATAAATCAAATTATGAAACAGTGTGAATACGTATTCTCATATGATTATGAGGAACACAATATGCTCGAAACGTCTTCCAGCTACCAATACTGCATCAATGTGTGTTGTATATGCAATGAACTCATCTAATACGGGAAGATAATTTGTAATCGCTTTGAGCACAAATCTGGATACTTCTGCTCCAATGAATTCGACTTTACAGATTTAGAAGGTGAATAAGATGTGTCGTAAATGATATGGGGAGGGAGGATCAGAAGAGTTCGTAAAGTCAACTTGACTTCAGCCGTTTCCCCTTTATCGGACGATTTCTTTATCCGTGTGGACATGGACATGGACACATAGTGGCCAACATGATTTTCAATGGAATAGAGCTTGGCGGTGCCATTGTGGTGTTGATGTGTATCTCTAGAATCCATTGCCATCATCGTCAACAAATACACCATTGTGCAGCCGTGAGAGTCATATTTTCCCTTCTCTATTTGAGGTGGTGTCAAGAACAACCTGATCATCAGGCTGAGCGGGTCAGGCTTAGGAAGGAATCAGCAGGTAGTGTGACTAAAGCTCAGATCTAATAGGATGGATGGCCAAACAACAATCGTGGGCGACATTTCTGTTTGAAGCCGATCGATAATCACCTGGAAATCTGTCAAGCAGCATAACTAACTGGTTTCCTGTAGATGTATCTGGATTTCATATTTAACCTTCAGTAGATAAGATGACATGAATTCACAGCTCTTAGTATTATCGAAACATAAGTGTTCTTATTGTCTATATTACTGAAATATAATTATAATTCATTTTTAATGTATTTGACTTGTGGGTCGTCTACTGAATCTAATTTCAATCAATGAATATATTTGTCAATTTCCTCATTCCTTTAGGCTAGACAAAATAATACAGTCAAGATTGAATGCTTTGTTTCACACCACAATGAAATATAGTGTGGTTTAGTGTGTGTCGCTTGAATTGTCGTTGCAGAAATGTGACCTTGATCTTTGTTGTCTTCAGGTTTGCGAGCTTATTTTATTTTTGTCGTTTTGTTCAACCCAACTGTGATCATGTTCATGCTTTTATGCATGGGTGCATGAATGCCAGCATGATTGTATTAGTGTATTATCAGTGGTAGGATGAAGAACACTGAAAGCGTAATCTTCATGATAATAGTTACAAGGGTGAATGGTTGGTTATCTGTGAGGTGAGATCACGTTGAGAGAAGTCTTGATGGAATTGTGTGTGAGAAATAGTACATAGTTTTTCATTGTCATTTTATCACATAATCAAGGCGAATCAAGTCACAATTAATTATCTATGCAACAGTAATATACATTATTAATATTGCTATGTGGAATAATGCAGACTTAGAATAATACGTGAAGTGATTACATTAATAATAATAATAATAATAATGATAATATGTTGTCTATGTTATTGTAAGCAGTATATGTGTTGAGTGAGAAATTTAAGTATAGAGAGATTTCCGTTAGTACTGTAAAGAAAAGAAACTAAAAGGAACCGGAAGGGATATCGAATATCTCTGGTTAAAAGGTTATGAACGGAAAGAGATGGCTGTTGTATTATCTGAAGTGAAACCTCAGGTCTAGACATTTTTATCAATAAATCTACCGCCTTAGTCTGTGTATGCTGGTCAAGACGATTAATCTTCTCACACGAGTGTGAAAATGTGTGTGTGTACGTGGTTATTTCTTCCCCACTGACCACACCATGGGAGATGCTATCTCCATTTTTTTTATAAATACGGCATTTACATCAATAATGTTTTTCAATAATGAATGAATATAAAATTAAATCAAGTGAAAATATTAGCGACCATGTAATAATGAGAACAAAAACCATTCCGTTTACTTAAAATAAACAGGTAATTTCCTGTCTTACACCTTTCTCATCACATAAAATGTGTGCCTGTCAAATCAGGTATTGCAGAGTCTTAGTGGTTAGTCGTCCAACTCGAGCACACAGTCTTATATGGTTGCTTCAAGTCCCAACTACTCGAAGAGATGCAAGGAGAGAGTTGTGTGTGGAGAGGATGTTCAGAGTCTGGCACGATAGTATTTGCTAATTTCTTACAGGAATCCGTGTGTCTATCCACAATAGTATTCACGAGTTGCTTCAGCAACACCCCTACTCGCTCTACTGACAGCTTTAGCGCCCTACGCAATATAAGAAAGTCTTTCTTAAGTAGTCCGGGGAAGATTAAGGTGGTGGGGAACAGTAAGGCAGTATAAGCAGAATACAAGAATTATCAAACGGTGTCTGTAAAGACGAAATGATACCAGATCGTCTTAACTTCCTTACATAGAACGTCAAGTGAAATTTCCATTTGGGAACTTCCAAGATGTGGGGAGACCAGGAGAGGTGATCAGAGGATATGACACAGTCCAAGGTATTTCACATTCGATTTGGTTTCAACTTCAGTGCCTGTCATCCATGATAGTGGAACCGTGGGAGCTGACCAGTTTATGTTGGTCGCGCTTGCAGGCAGCAGGGATTATACAGCAATGAGGTATTCATATTACAACCTGAGAGACAACAGTTGAATAGCGGAACATAATCTGCCTGCGTCAGCCACCATAGATAACTTGTAGGTCGACTCGCGATGCATCTTTTAGAAAACATTGAACAAAACAAATCACGTAGGGCTGGTCATCCAGGCGACTGAAATGAGATGAATAATTCAACACTTCTTCGTGTCATTGAAGTGCAACTCTCTCGTACTCACTCTCCCTTCAATAATACACGTTAACGACGTGGTTCCTATGTGTGTGTGTGTTGTTTAATCATCGCAACTGCAGTTTATATCCAAATATCTGTGAGAATTGTGTTCTCATCACATACAAATCACTAACTGAATGTGAGTATATTGATTGGGTTATTCAAAGTTGTGTCAGTCGTCGTCTTTCTGACTGTCCTCTGATTGACTGAGGTTCAACATACACAGAAACTTGCACAGAAGTGCAGCAGTTCACGTTAACCATACTCCATGTAGCACACGAGGGTGTCGCGCGTGCTTTCAAAAAGGACAGTGGCATTTTTTACGTTGTGAAGTAAATTCTGCTTTTGTTGTTTAAACCACATCAGAAGCTTTTAGTTCACTTTAACTGATTTATTTAGTTGAAGTGTTGTTCATATTATTCACATTTTGTGTTTTGTTCGGTATTTACGCTTTTTTTTCACGTATATACATTTGTGTACTTGGTTGGTATAAACCTCACAGTTTTCACGTACATATATTTGTGTTGTTGAAACAAATTAGCGCTATGGGTCCGAATAACAATTGCGGACGACTGGACTGCCACTTTCCGGTGGATGATGGTATGCAGTGTGACAACTGCAGCCTATGGTTCTACAAGGTTTGCACTGGTTTGTCACCAGTAGCCTATAAGAGATGTTGCATGCCGTCATCTCCGTGGCTGTGCAAATTTTGCAGCAATCCGTTGGATGTCCTCATCCAAGAGGCAGTGGGACTCCTGATGTCCAAGACATTGACTTAAGACGTAGTCGAGAAGCCTGTACCAGAAATCATAGCCAAAAATGGCGGTTCAGGACATAATTTTAAAACTGAAGGTGTATCGCCACCTGCAGCTCAGGAGGCAAAAGCGGCACAGAGTGCTCAAATGTCTGTTGTGACAAAGCGCAAACGGTAAAGGAAATCTAAAAGGGCAAGTAGTGCCAGCATGGCCACCCCAAAGCGCAGCGTGTCTAGTGCACGAATGGCCTCTAGTCGCGGCGAAAACAAAGTGGAAGAAACTGACTCCACTTGGTTGGTGCCGTCAGGTAAGAAGCAAAATAAACGAAGGAAAGAAACAGCAACCGAGTCCACCAAAAAGGTCTCGATGGCTGTTAATACCAGCCAAACTCAGAAACCCACGGACTCCAGTTACAGTGTTATCATCTGGAATTTGGAGGAATCTAAGAACACAGATCCAGCTGCTCGACATGCAGATGATCTGAAGGCGGTTAGCTCCATAATCCGGGAAATACTTCCCGAAAAAACAATTGGAGTTCACGTAAGAAAAGCCATCAGGATCGGAAAACGAAACCCTGATGCTACGGAATCTTCTCGACGACTACTTAAGATAGTTTTAGGCAATGAAACAGAGAAAAGCACCATCCTCAAGAACGCGTTCAAAATTAACGATAAAAGTTTAAAAATAAGGCCTGATTGGCCTTTAGAAGATTGAATCAAAAGAAGAGAAGCCGTGGCTGAACTAAAGGCCAGGCTAGAGAAAGGTGAAAAAGACCTCAAGATATTGGGTTTTCGGGTGGTGAGGTCTCGGAAACCGATGCTGCCGAGACCTCTCTTCATAAGCCGGATGAACACGTAGGTGTTTCGGTGTGCTACACGAACGCGTGTAGTCTTAGGAATAAGCTCGCCGAATTAGGAGAGTTATCTGAAAGACTACAACCTGATGTGATTGCTATCACTGAGACATGGTTGTTAGTGGGTGTAGACTTAACTCCACTCATACCTGGGTACATCTGTATTCGAGCAGATAGAGTAAGTAGTCGGAAAGGTGGCGGGATTGCTCTATACATCCGCGATGACATAGGGATTAGGTCAACGTTGTCAGAAGCTCATGACAGCGGCACCAGTGAGGCTGCAAGTTGCGTTATTAATCCGAGCAAAGGCACTTTAACGATCGGAGTTATTTACAGAAGTCCTGCTAGCCAAGCTGATGACTTCGTTCTAAATCACTTGAGGGCGTGGGGTAGTAGAAATAGGTGTCTGGTTGTTGGCGACTTTAATGCTCCACACATTAACTGGGGGGAATTAAACTCCACTAGTTTGTATACCTGTTTCAATAGGGAGTTCACATTGACAGTGCTTGAATGTGCACTCGTGCAACATATGCATGCACCAACACGGTATCACCCGGAACATGATCCATCTACTCTAGACTTGGTACTAACACACCAGAAAGAGGACGTTGGTGACATTAGGTGCCTTCCGCCGCTTGGCAGCAGTGACCACATATTCACTGCTTTTACGTTTAAGATTCATTCTCTCATACACAGGTCAAAATCTGCTCGTCCAAACATTTGGAAAGCGGATTTACACGGAATCCGGAACGCAGCAACTGCAGTTGACTGGTCAGTAGATACAAGTCGGACTGTCGAGGAAGCTTGGGTAGGATTTAGAAATACACTAGATTGTGTCACTTCACCTTTTATACCTTGCTACACTCCTCGAAAGCTATCGCACAAGCCACCTTGGATTACTAGTGAAATAAGGAGGCTATTAAGACGGAGGAAGAACTTATGGGACCAACTTATTATGACAAGAAGGGAAAGTTTCCAGAAAGACTACCGCAAAATTCGAAATCTGTAAGTATGCGATTAACAAGAGTCGTATAGAATATGAGAGACGGCTTGTACTAGATAGTGTTCACTACCCAAAAAGGCTCTTCTCGTATATTAAACGTAGGACTAAAACTAGCAATGGTATACCGTCACTCATAAGCATTAGTGGAGAAACGGCTGAGTCAGACGAAGGAAAGGCGGAAAACCTCTCTGAATACTTCTGTGACGTCTTCTCGTCTGATAGTACCACCCAGGGATATGGCGAGGTTACTGCCATCGCCACTCAGATGCCCTCAATTGTGGTAGAGCACACAAAAGTCCTCAAACTACTGTCTAAACTGAAGCCAGGTAAATCACCTGGGCCTGATGGACTTCACCCTAAATTGTTAATTTCCTTGGCGGATATAATATATATTCCGCTTGCGGAGATTTTCCAAATGTCACTGACCCAGGCTAAGCTACCCAGGGACTGGAAGGATGCCATTATAAGCCCTATATTCAAAGAGGGGGACAGGCAGTTGGTATCTAACTACAGGCCGGTAAGTCTGACATGCATTATAGCAAAGGTAATGGAAACTATTATAAGGGATCAGCTATTAGCTTATGTTGAAACACATGGCTTACTGGCAGTTGAACAGCATGGATTCCGACCAGGACGATCCTGCTTGACAAACTTACTGTTGGCTAGGGAAGATTGGGTCGAGGCCAGAGATAAAAACCTTCTGTTGGACGTGGTTTCTATTGATCTTAGCAAGGCATTCGACAAAGTATCCCACTTAGGTCTCCTTAGTAAACTTAAAGGTTTCGGACTAGACCAATGCCTATGTAAGTGGTTTAGGGATTACCTAATGGATAGAAGGCAGAAAGTTAGAGTTAACGGTGTACTATCAGGGTGGAAAGCAGTATACAGTGGAGTGCCTCAGGGAAATGTATTGGGCCCCTTGCTATTCCTATTATACGTTAATGAGCTACCAGGGATTCTTACTTCATCTTCATTGTTATTTGCAGACGACATTAAGATATGGAAAACTGTAAACAATAGCGAGGATAGGTCGGCCCTACAAACTGATCTAGGTAAATTAGCTGAGTGGTCGAACCTGTGGAGTTTGGGAATGAATTCTAGGAAAAGCGCAGTAATGCACTTAGGTCAGAAGTCTTATACGTCGTACTCACTAGGGGACACAGAACTACCTGATGTTAACGAACAGGAGGACCTAGGAATCATTGTCAGCAATGATTTGAAAACAACTGCAAATTGCAATGCAGCCGCAGCGAAGGCTTTTCGAATGCTATGGGCACTCCGTAGGGCTTTCAAACGATTAGATGAGGGCATGTTCCAAATACTCTACGCAACATATGTCAGGCCTCATCTAGAATACTGCGTACAAGCGGCGGGTCCATGCTTCAAAAAGGAGGCATATATCCTGGAAAGAGTACAGAGAGTAGGAACGAAACTAGTTAGTGGTATCTCACACCTTCCTTATGATAAGAGGATGGAGCATCTAAATTTCTTTCCGTTATCATACCGAAGGAAGAGAGGCGACTTAATTTTAGCATACCGTATACTTAAGGGTGATTTAGGAACTGACCTTTCTAAACTTTTCTCTCCTTCTCGGATACATTTACGGGGTCACCGCAAAAAGGTGCTCAAACCGAGGACGATTAAAATACGTGCAGAATTTAGATTCTCTCACAGAGTGGTCAACGACTGGAACTCCTTACCTGATTTAGTAGTAACAGCTCCATCGGTGAACGCTTTCAAAGAGAAGTCAGATCTCTGCAGAGATATATTTTGCAAGGATTAACACAGGCCACAAGAGCCTTCTATCCTTATCAACTGAATCTGAATCTGAGTAGAAAGAAAAATGGAAATCCTAAAGGACAAAAAGTCCTGTTAAATCTGTGGGAGAATAAAATAGTAAGTCATAAGAGACAAGATGAAGACTGAATGACTATAGGAGATCAGCACTATGTGTGAATGCATCTGTTCCACTGACAATGATTTTGAGTCGTATCACCAATATAACCTCAAGTGATTGGATCCTACTCTCCCAAACATCCCACCCAGGCATTCGATACCCACCTACGTGTCTGGCTCAAGCCAACCGTCATAGACTACATCAACCGATTCCAGGTTTAGATTTGACCACACCGAAATCTTATCCAATCTAATCCTAAGTTGGATCATATTACTGGGTGAGGGAGGAGATTGACAGGTGTGCTTGAAACGTGTCCTAGCTATCTCAATCGATGTTGTTTCACAATCGCATCCATTGATTTCACTTCTAACCAAAAACTCTACACCTTACATCAATATCGCTCACGACATTATGCCGCTTAACACGTGGGATACACCACAAACATCTGTGGTCAAAGTCAGCTGGCCTTTTTGTAACTTCAAATTTCAGTGAACACATCTCACAGCCATTTGGGCGGAGGATAGACGTGACTGCTGTGCAATCCTTAGATCGACAACTGGATATCAGGTGTACGGCGAAGAGGACGTTCATTGGGAAATACCTCATCCTTATTGCGATTTCATCGGTAATTATTCCAGTAGAGCTGATACAACTTACTACATAAGCGAAGTGGTCAACACTACCTACCGTTTCACTCCAGATATTTAAAGTAGAAGTCGATGAAGTCCAGTCCTGCAGCGTCATCACCATCAACGTACACCCATCAAGTCGTCGTCTATGTCAATTCACCCATCATCGCCACATTCACTTAAACCACCACCAACACCGACCACAACACATTCACAATCAATCACATCGACATTCACATCACTAAACAAGCCTTAACAACAATCCCAAAATCACCATCATCCACACCAACACATATATAGAGAGAGATATCTATGCATTTATCCACAACCGTCGTCCAATGCAACCACATCTCACCTCTCAACCTCCTTCCTCATTGAAAAACACTCAAAATCATTCTCCCACCCGTCGTCCGTCACCTCAATCACCATCACATCACATCACCTGACAAAGAAAGCAAGAAAGACACAAAACAAAAGTCAACTTAACACTGAACACTTTATCCATACTAACTAACTAATCACACGCGTAAACAACACGTCTCGCCTCTCCACAGGAAAGGACAAAACTAACTCAGACATCCAAGAGACGGAAAACGGCATCACATCTCCAATAGAGGAGTCAGTGGAAACGTGAACAAGACAGGACTATTCTATCCAAAGTTCAATATGCCGCGAACTAACATGGACTGGACAATTTATCAACTTCCAGAGTTTCGTCCCACTGATCCGAAGGCAAACTTAGTATGTACATTTTGCTGAAGGTTTCGAAAAATCTGTTTTTAATATAGGATAGAGAACGAATTGAAATCATCACTTGAAATCCTAACACAGAACACTTGTTCATCTAGATTTGTTGACAAGAAGATGGAAGAATATACTCCGTCACTGAAATTCACAACTCTGTGTAAGAAAACTCTCTTCACGAACCTAGAATTCAAAGGTAACATCGAAGTAGAAAGTTCTAGAAACCGCTTTCTCAATGTCTCAAGAAGACATTTCGAGCAACCCGCGTACGTATAGAAATTCCTCAGTAGACAATTAATCCAGTCAAATGCTAGGGATTATATCCTGCTTTCAGCCATCTCAATGTGTATTTATCAGTCTATTTGCTCGTGTGGAGCAAAAGTATATCGGTCGTACGAAACATCTAGTCCAGAAACGTATTCTGATATACTGTCCGGTCGGTTAACCATAGGAGAAAACGAGAATATCAGCAGCTCTATCCTCGAACACTTTGTCAACTCTGAACATCGAGAACACCACTGCTTCACAGTGATACACAGAGTTCCTTAATATCGGACAATACTACTTCGGAAACGTCATCTATGCATAGCTGAATCATTGCCTATCAGGGATATAAGATCGTAATTCTGCATTCAGGGACACAACATACATTCACTTGTCATATAGTGGCCGGAGAAGGATTCTTGCCATGATTTTGCTTCATTTTATTATTTAAGGCTACCATTATTATTATTATTATTATTATCCCTTTGTTATTTGTTTATTAATTGCATTGTCTTTGCACATAGATTTTATAAAAAGATTTCATCGCCTACCCACTTCTCTTTGTCCACTCTGCACAATTATATTCATTAGCCACTTTTCACACACATTCCCTCGGCCCAACATCTGCCCCTTTGTGGGGATGGGGATGGAAATTAAGGTGAATTATAAGATTTGATAGTGTGGAGAATTCCCATATTATGAATTAAAAGTCAATCTGAACGAAGAATATTCTTTTCAATAATTTCTCTTCAGTTTCTTACAATTATAAAATATAATATTTGTTGTCGTTACAATAAGGCCAGTTATGCGGCAGATACATTTTTAACGTAGAATAACAGATTAGTTATGCAGTCTTACTATCTCCTGTTTAACACAGACCACTTTGTACTAGCCACTCACCTGACACCTTTTATAACCTTGAACTGACTTGTCAATTTTCCTACCCCCACTCTACAAATCTATTATGATTAATCACCATTGTCTCCCGTTTTACATTATTTTGTAATCGAATTCAGCCTAGCACGTTTGTCACACAAATACGACTATTTATTTTGACACCCCATAACTAATCTGTTATTCTACGTTAAAAATGTATCTGCCGCATAACTGGCCTTATTGTAACGACAACCAATATTATATTTTATAATTGTAAGAACCTGAAGAAAAATTATTGAAAAGAATATTCTTCGTTCAGATTGACTTTTAAGGTGAATTACCCAATCAGAATCTAGCATACAGTTAACGCCTACTATTCTAGCCTTGTGATTGGATGAATAGAAGTCATATGGTTTAGTGTTCCTGGTCAGTGTCTCTCTCTCTCTCTGCCTGACTCAACCTCTTAATATATTAGTCTAACTTCACTGAGAAGTGAGTCATATATATCATTACCAGTTCCGTTCACAGAACAATCCACCAAGCATTCCTATTGTAAATTAGGACTCAAATTCACACTCAACGACAATAGAAATTCGGTAGAGCATTCGTCTGGAACTCATTCAAATCCACGGTCACTGAGCCTCTGTTAACGAGCACACCGTTTCTCGAAGAAGTCAATCGATGGTCAGATTCCGACAGCAAATCCCTTAAATTACCTTATTGTCCACCATCAACGCACAATCCAAACGTTCCAGTGTCGTATGAGTCGTTAAAATAGAGTTGTACGGCTGAACAGGAGCTGTCGAGATATGTGGGGCGAACTCCAGTTTCGCCTTCCCGAAATCCACCGACAGTCGCTCCATCAGCAACGACGTGAAACCCAAACCATTATTTCCCCCAAACGAATGGAATATCAGGAATCCCTGAAGACCCGTACATCTCTCCGACAACTTCCGTATTCGATCCAACACCTCGTCCACCAACTCCTTACCCACGGTGTAGTGACCACGTACGTAATTATTCTCTGCGTCCTCCTAACCAAGGACCATCTGCTCCCGATGGAATAACTGTTTAATGTTTCCCATGGTGTAAATCATGAATCACTGTCGAAGGCGCGGTGAAGATTTGTCTGCTCTACAGAGAGAGAGGGTGAGAGAGATTATGAAGAGGTAGCCAGTGATACGAATGTGGTGCAAGCAGATTACAGTTTCTGTGTGAAATATGATTAACTAATTAAATTTTATTATTTAAATAATGTAATTGATCAAACTATTGTTTCCTATATAAACAAACTTATTAGACAAAAGTAATGTCTTTCCTCCTTTCGCTTACAGTATCGTGTTTTCGTTAGTTGTGATAAGTAGGTTGTAGTTGATTGTGGGTGGTAGCTAGAATTTAGTAAGTCTGTTCGATCGTCTCGGAAATTTTCGTCTATGTAGGTGTTTTTGGGATAATGATTGTGTGGATGGGTTTTTTGGATACATGTGTTGCTTATTTGTGTCAGAGAATTTAGAATTAGGGTTGAAAATTACTTGATGATAGGTGCTGGTGTATTTCATGTGATCTAGTCGGAAGGACATTTGTGACGACGACATTATTTGAGGGTCGTGTAAATTGAGGAGGACAAGTGATGAGTTGTGAGTGGTTGGATTGACTAGCATTGTTTTTCTTGTTGTAGGTTTGTTTTAGCGGGTTCTTATGGATAAGGTGATGATTTGATTTGTACGTGAGTGTTAAATTAGATATATGTGACTGGCTTCAATGAAATCCGTAGTAGTAGATTGTCATTATCAGTTGGTGTTGGTGGTGCGAGGTGAGATGGATGTTCGGTGTGATTGAATAGACTCAAGAGCTTTTTTCAACTTAAGCTAGACTATTCGCTTCTCCTTTAGACATAGATGCGATCTACAATGACTGGTTGTAGCATATAGGGGACTGTAACAGAAACATTTTTGTAGTTCTATCTTCTGACCTCACTTCCTTATCTCATATTTTGTCGATCTCTAAGAAAATTTTCCGTGTAAGCTACTACATCAGGATAAATCCTACTGTTTCTGTGCCGATGAGTTCGACTTTACAACTGCAGGACGTGATTACCATCTGTCGTAAGGGTTTTTCTTTGTTTCTCATATTTAACCTTTATTAGATCAGATGACAGTGATAGATATATATGTGATATAAACTCATTTATAACATATGAGGTCGATGAGTCCTCCAGTGACTCTAGTTCACTCAGTTTAATCTAAAATTTTTTACTCAAATGTGTTATATTCTCTGGGTAGACAAAATTATACGCTCAAGTTTGACCATTATGGAATAGATCAAATAAAGCATAATTATATTTCAATAGTTTACACACAATGATAAGTTTTGTTATTGGTAATATTTCGAACAAAATTACTGCCTCTTATCACACAACTGTTGGAATTGTTTTTTTAAAATTTAATATTACCAATAACAAAACTTATCACTGTGTGTGAACTATTGAAATATGTAACTATACTTTATTATACACTCAAGGTTGATTGGCTTTGTTGAACAACACACTAATAATAATGATTAGTCAGGAGTAGTTGAAATCTGACCTTTGTTGATCTTTGTTGTCTTGGCTTGTTGTGACAGATTCAAATGTGATCACGTTCATGTTCGCCAGCACGCACGCATGCATGCATTCACACCTTGCATGATTGTAGTAGTGTATTATTAGTGGTAAGATGAAAATCAAGGGGAGAGTAGTCATGTGTTAATAGTACAGGGGTGAATGGTTGGTTATCTGTGAGGTGAGATCACGTTGAGAAAAGTCTTGATGGAATTGTGTGTGAGAAATAGTACATATTTTTTCATAATCATTTCAACACGTCAACAACACAAATAAAGTCACTATTAATTATCTATGATTTAGTGTAGGACAGTTGTATCATCCATTGTATTAAGGCTGGAGTGAATACATCCACCGTCAAACACCCAGTATGTGGATTAATAGAGACTTGGAAAAACACTTAAAGTGATTACAACAACAATAGTAATAATAATAATATGGTGTTGATGTTATTGTAAGCAGTGTGTGTGTAGAATGAGGAATGTGAGTTATAGACAGGCTTAGATTAGGAGTATTCAGACAACATCCTCTTAGAACACAGAATTCGACTACAACTAATAATATTAATAACGAAATGATCACAATTGTAATAATAAAAGGTGGTCTTATGTGTAGATCTTACAATATCCGCTTGTTCTCCCTCTGCACCACCAACAATATTGGCACTGTTAGTTGGTCGACAATGCCTTGCAGGCCATAAGAAACGAAAGAATCTGATTCCAGTATAGAAAAACATCTCCATTTAGACATTTAGAAAATAAGAATGATTTAGTGAAGAAATATTTGCTTTTCAATTATACATATATATATATGTATGAATATATATATATATATATATATATTGGATTTTTATTACAATCAATCAAGTGGCACTGATATGTGTTTGTTAACAATAATTAGTCAGTCAATATCAACATGTCAAGGGGTTGACCATTAAGGAAGTAAATTAATGCACACAATTAAAACGTAGAAATAGTTGCAACACATGGATTCCGGAATGCACAATTTTGAAAAAATGAGGAGTAATTATGGAATAAATGCGTGTGTGCACAGGTTGATTAAGTAACGAGTTGAGAAAGAAAATAAAACGATTTGAACAAGGATAATTTGTAGCTAAGGTTGAAGTGGTCATAAGAATAAAATAATTTACAAAGATAACATGCAATAAAAGATGAAGTAGTCAGAAAAAATAATAAAATAACTTGGAGAATTATAATCTTCTAAAGTTTAGTGGGAGGTTCGCGAAGTTGTCTGATCTATACACTCATGTAACGATGGTCAGTATGAGGAAAGTAGCCGTATAAATTTCTTCTGAACGCACAGTATTGATTTTCTTCGTTGGTGATCATCCCATTGACTTGTTGATACTGACTAATTATTGTAAGGTGTGCGATATCACTGACTGATTTCATTCCTACCCTCTGTACTCTTCCGAAGATATGTGAAGCTTTCCTGAAGCATCGTCTCACCCCTTGTATGCAGTATTCTAGATGAAGCCTGATATACACTGCGTATACCACTTTCACCATACACTCATCTGATCGTTTGAAGTCCCTGCGAAGTGATCATACCATTCAAAACACGGCTGACAATAATTCCTATATCCTATTGTCCGTTGTCATCTGGCAGTTCGGTGTCACCCATATCCTCCTTCTAGTCTGTCAGCACCAAGTCTGGAGTAGGAGGATCATGTTCACGGTCGTCTCGTGTTGTGTCATGTGTATGCTGCACAAGTGTCCATTCAAAGATATTCAGTGTACATTGTCTATTGTAATAGGTAAACAGCATTGTGGATGTTAATTTCTGTGCAATAATAATGACCTAAACAAACTGTTTGGCTCTTACGAGGTATGCAACATAGACGGCACTGAAATAGAAACTAAATTGGAAATTAAATACCTAGGTGTCAGTCTATCTGCTGATCTCTCCTGGTCGTCTCATATCTTAGCAATTTCTAAGAAAATATTCCGTCTTACCTTCTACATCAAGAAGTTAAAACATTCTGGTATTACCCAACCCTTACTCCTACAATTCGTTAATTTTCGCATCCTGCCTATTATTCTCTATTGTTCCCCCTTAGTTTTTCCCGGGCTACTGAAGAAAGACTATAACATTTTATGCAGGATGTTAAATGTTGTTAGCAGGGTAAGCAACGTGCCACTTAACCAGCTTGTTAATACTCTGGTTGACAGGCACATGGACTCATGTGAAAAATGGGCCAAATCCATTTTATCTAACTCACGCCACCCTCTTCACTCACAACTCTCCCCCTGCATCTCATCAGGCAAAACCAGAAGCCAATATATAAAACTATATGCCCGCACCAGCAAGTACAAAAACTCAACCATACCCTACTTAGCTCGTGTTCTGTGTGATAAAGAAAGCATTAGGCGTGACACCTATAATTTATTAAATAGTCAGTAGTACAACTGGATCTCGTCTTTCCAACCCACATCATCAATATGTACAACGTTTTCTTTCTTTCTTTTCCCTTTCTTTCTCTCTCTCTCTTTTATCTGTTATGTGCTGCTTTGTCTCTTTCTCTCGCTTACGCCTGTTAATAAGACAGCTCCCACTTTTCTAACACCTTCAAACACTGTTTCAGCTTTACCTTTGCTACTGACATGCCAATGTATTGTTGTAATAATGAACTGTTGGTTTCCTCAATCTATGTAGAATTCTATTTATTGATAATGTACTAACTGGATGCAATACTGTAGTAAAAATGCTGAGAATTCCGTTCTGTATCACAAGTACTGTTTTGGAATAAAGCAAATTATTATTATTATTATTATTATGTGGGGCATTAGCGTCACCTACTATTAGACACCAGTTTGTAGGCGTACAAAGCGATAGCTACAAAAATATTCAGTGTTTTACACTGTCGTGATAGAAAGCTGACTGGACTCGTGATTTCCTGAAAAATGATAAAAATCCATACTTCCTCAACATTCTGATATCAAAATAGGTTTACGTAATATCATTAAAATCATAACCATATTGATTTTAGGTGAAATCAGGTCGCATGTACAGTGTACAATGCACTAACAATGTTGTCATCATTGTTTTGTAGCCTGAATGATCCATAGATAATTAGTCATCTGACTAACTAGTCTGTTAACTAGTCAGGTGACGACGTAAAATAATGAGAATTTTGGAGATTGATTACTGCAAATATGAAGCAGCAAAATATGCACTGACATTTAACTGTTGATAAATGAGTTTCAGACTGTCAATTGTTTCATTTAGAAGCTGAGATAATCAGGTATCAGTCGTTGTCTACACTTACAGTCTGTTAACCTGTCTGCATCCTACCCATCGTTCTTCATTGATCCTCCTTAGTCTTTCCTGGGTTGCACATGAAGGATTGTGTCAGACTTCGAAGGGTATCAATGGAGGTCAGTATGTCAAGTACAATTCCCCTAAATACACTCGTCACTATTGTAGTCGACAGATATCTGAACTCATGCAAGAAACTGGCAAGAGCCATGTTTTCTGACAATCAGTAACCTCCCTACTCGCAACCCTCCCTTTGTAGCTCATCATCAATAAGGTAAATAAGCTCAATGAGGACCTCTTCGGCGCGCACTATGTTGATGCAAAAAACAAATTCGAACTACGCTAAATTAATTCTCCTTTTCCCAGTTTACACATATACAATTCTAGGGGGTTAAATTTCTCTACGGTTTCTATTACCGACTGAAATAGTCCTTCACACCACAATATATCGTCAGCTTCATCACTATTATAAATGACTTGCAAAGGTGACTCCGGTCAAATTTTACCTCCATGAAATATCTACATTGCATAAGGTGAAATAATTTCTTTAATTAATAAGGTCGTTTAACTAAAACCCGATTATTGACATTCAACTAAGGCAATAACAAGAATATGCAGGAAAGTAGTGATTGTTACTGAATAAGAAAGACATAAAAACATTACAGACAGTCAGTATAATTATAGGCGACATTACAAAGAGGTGAGACGTCCTGCGACAGAATCTCAGTCCAGTGATAGAGTATGACTCACACTTCTACAAACAAGTGACAATTTATTCACTTCGGGACTGACGAAATACACCTATTCATCACTCCTAATCTGATTAATTAATGGTGTTGTCAAATGTGATCAGTTGACATGACACACTATCACTCCATCACACTCAGTCAATATACAAATGAGGTAGAAGAATAAACATGGTCAACATTGACTTTTGAGGAGGATAGAAGTGAAGTGGATGAATTGCAGATGAATTGTAGAACATTATCGAATAGGTGGATTGATGTTAGCAGTTATGAATCAGTAGGTTATAGGATGTCAAAGACCCAGAGTACCAGGATCACGATGATGAAGATTTAGATTCCGTATTTTTGGTCTTGTCTTTCGCATGTTTCACATGCATGTCGTCATTCATATGACTAATAATGTTATTATTGTATGCGTCAGTGTCATGCCCATTGTCTATAAGACGTTTCGCTGCTGGACATTTTGATACGATGACATCGGCTTATATGAACCTCTTAGGCTAATGCTCAATCATGAGAAGATTCCCTTCAGAAATAGACAGAAAATATTGACAAAAACTGACATCCTCTTAAAAGTCACTGAACATCTACACTAACAAATTCTTACGAACTAAATCTTAGATTGGATAATGAGGGCAAAATGTTTAGTTTTGACATTGTCAGTCTATGTACCAGTATACCGCTAAATATGGCTATAGAAGTAGTCCAATACGAACCCATTTCTGATCAAGAACTTATAAAGAAAGTACCACTGAAGAATATAATGCTGGGAGTACAGTTATTCCTGACTTCCACAGTATTTAAATTTCAGGGGAAAATATACAAACAAACTGAGGGAGTTTCCACAGGGTTACCTTTATCCCCGGTTGTGGCATATATATTCATACACTGATGGGAAAACCTAACGACTGGGACGTTCAACCCCACTCCAAAAGTATGGTGGAGTACACTGTACTTAGTACACGGTACATAGATAGATTTTACGACACATTAACCCTTTACACTTAACCATAGCTATAGATCCTAGACAATCGAAGATATCGGTGACAACATATCAACTGACTCAATTTATTCATATATTGTTTTCACATTAATCTTAAACTCTGCTAAAGTCAGGCATAGCTCCACTCAAAACTCACATCTATTACCCTATTCCTAGTTCAGTGATGATAACTCTCTCTACTTCGTCACAATTCCCTTCAGTCATTCATCCATTTCTGACAACTACTGGAACTCCCATATAAATTCGATCTTGTCAATGCGTTGTAATTGCACCAGAACCATAATTTTACACAATTCATACGTCGATTAACTACTAAAGTCTACTCAACGACAATGAACATCTATCTGAATAAATCCTAATCATCATTCGTCCACTTCCCTTGCCTCTCCTCTATCTCACTTTCTCCACGAAGTGCAATTCAGAATCAACCACTAGTACTACTATCAAAACACCAACCTCAATGTACCCACTTCATTACTCATGCATCAGACAAACCGAACCATCACCTTACACACACAAACCCGCCACAACCTACAGCACGAAATACAGCGCTGGACACTCCAACTACCTACCATTGAACACTTCTCCTCTTCAGATGATACGAATCACAATCACGCTCGTCCTCACAGATATACTTCCTAATGGATCGCGCCAAGAATACCAACACCTATCATCAAATAATTTTCAACCCTTATACACAAATAAGCAACACGTTCATACAAGACTACCAACGCACCCATACTCATTCCACTTCTTTCGCAACATACACAAACACGAAACCTTCACGTTTTACTTCAGTCACACTAGCTTATGTCAAACGACTTCATAACTATAACTATATACGCAAGCATCTAACGAAAACAGCTACATATACGCAAATTTCACACAGCCAGCCGAACAACCTTACTAAACCCTGACTAACGCCCACAATATATTACAATCTATTTATCACAACTAACGAAGACACATTACACAAAGCAAAACAAAGAAAGACACTCTCGTTGTTTAATAAATTTGTTTATATCAGCAAAAATAGTGTGATCAATTATACATTATTCAAAATTTATTTACATTACATCAAAAGCCCTCGTCTGATTGATTCTCCTCTGCATTCGTATCACAAGCCACCTCCTCATAATCTCGCTCCAGAGCAGCCAAATCCTCACGCGCCTCGGAAAATTCACCCTCCTCCATCCCTTCACCAACATACCAGTGCACGAAAGCACGCTTCGAATACATCAAATCGAATTTACGGTTCAAACGTGACCACGCCTCAGATATCGCTGTCGTATTGCTCAACATACACACTGCACGCTTCACCTTAGCCAAATCACCGCCAGGAACAACCGTCGGCACCTGGTAATTGATACCAACCTTGAAACCTGTAGGACACCAATCCACGAATTGAATACACTTCCGAGTCTTGATACTCGCGATGGCTGAATTCACATCCTTAGGAACAACATCACCACGATACAATAAACAACACGACATGTACTTCCCGTTACGAGGATCACACTTCACCATCTGATTCACTGGCTCGAAACACGAGTTCGTGATCTCAGACACACTCAGCTGCTCGTGGAACGCCTTCTCCGCTGAGATGATCGGCGCGTATGTCGTCAGCGGGAAATGGATTCGAGGATAGGGGACCAGATTCGTCTGGAACTCGTTCAAATCCACGTTCAGTGCACCACTAAATCGAAGTGACGCTGTTATCGAGCTCACCACCTGGCCAATCAGACGGTTCAAGTTCGTATATGATGGTCGGTCGATGGTCAGATTACGACGACAGATCTCGTAAATCGCCTCGTTATCCACCATGAAAGCACAATCTGAGTTCTCCAGTGTTGTGTGCGTCGTCAGAATTGAGTTGTACGGCTCGACAACGGCCGTCGAGATGTGTGGAGCAGGATATACAGCGAACTCCAGTTTCGCCTTCTTCCCGAAATCCACCGACAGTCGCTCCATCAGCAACGACGTGAAACCCGAACCAGTTCCACCTCCAAACGAGTGGAAGATCAGGAAGCCCTGAAGACCCGAACATCTCTCCGACAACTTTTGTATGCGATCCAACACCTCGTCTACCAACTCCTTACCCACGGTGTAGTGACCACGTGCGTAATTATTCGCCGCGTCCTCCTTTCCAGTGATCATTTGCTCTGGGTGAAACAACTGCCTGTACTTCCCGTGGCGCAAGCCGTCGATCACTGTCGGCTCAAGATCCACAAACACAGCACGAGGGACATAGTGGCCAGAACCTGTCTCGCTGAAGAACGTGCTGAAAGCGTCACTCCCACTGCCACTCGACATTGGCGACTCACTCGAGAGTCGTCCATCCGGTTCAATCCCGTGCTCCAGACAGTACAACTCCCAACACGAATCGCCAATCTGCACACCAGCTTGACCAACATGAAGACTTATACATTCACGCTGTAATAAAAAAATTTGAAAGCAATCAGATGAACTGTGATCAACTTATTCTGTGAAAAATTTTATAACTGCCAACTAAAACTCTAATAATGCGAATCCAACATAACGTTGGGTACCAATTCTGTCAATGACTCATTCAAGCAACCAGTTCCCTGACTTCGAGATACCTGCCTAACTTGACATTCCACTCATCTACGGACACTTTGAGGAGATTTACAACCAATCTATGTAGATCACTGCCAACAGAATACACAACCAGAACAAGCGATAGCAACACAGTACGGGTTATAGGTGGACAAATATTTTAACTTGAAATAGATCACTCCTGCTTCACATTCTAAGTAACTACACATGTGAGGCTAGACAACTACGGGATACTGTGAATTATGGATTCCATGAATATACGACTACTTACATCAGCCAACTAAGCAATTCTCTTAAATTACCACTAATGCAAAACACAACAATATCAACAACGTCAACAGCAATGAGGACAACGACTTACCATTATGTTTACTGACAACCGCTTTCCACAAGTACAGTCAAGTAAAGTAAAGTCAGGCCACGCCACGTCAAATGAATGACCCACACCACGATTATATAGCTGAACTGCATGATCGCAGCTGCTTACCGATTGGTCATTTGCATCCTTCATTCATCATTGGTCACTGTAATTGACACCATAAATAGTCAGTCTCAATTGTGATTGGTTAAGGTTGAAATTCGCCTTGTCAGACATCATCCTCCCAGTCTGATCTGACCTGGTCTCATGTGATCCGGTCTGACAAATCTTGACCTTTCTCAAAATGAAAATGCATGTGTGATGAGACTAATTTCACCACTGCTATGCGGTCAGACCTTGGTGATGACGAAATTGTGGAGAATGAGATTGAACTGCCTGGTCATTGAAATGAATAGGTAGAAAATATTAACAACAACCAAATCAATTCGATGAATTTGATGAATCCCGAGAACGTTGTTGACTTTGTTGAGTTATATGAGACATTTATTCGAGTTTAGTTTTCAGCAGTTTCTATTAAGCAAAGAATAAATATACAAAAGAATAAATATACATTATCCCAAGCAATGGTAATAATTGTGCAGGATGAAATTTTCAGAATTTGTGCTTCCTGCAACTGCATACTAGTATAGGACAAATAGTAGAAACTGGAATTTATTGGATTAGCGTGAATATTAACTCTGGTCAAATAAAGTATAATTACATATTTCAATAGTTTACACACAATGATAAGTTTTGTTATTGGTAATATTTCGAGCAAAATTACTGCCCGTGTTCACACCACTGTTGGAATTGTTTCATTCACACATTTATGATTTGTACTCAAATATATAGTTCATTATTTTTTTGTATTTAAGTTATATTCCAAAAAAAACATGAATGAGCAAAAATAATGAACTATATAAATGAGTACAAATCATAAATGTGTGAATGAAACAATTCCAACAGTGGTGTGAACACGGGCAGTAATCTTGCTTGAAATATTACCAATAACAAAACTTATCATTGTGTGTAAACTATTGAAATATAATTATACTTTATATGATCTAATCCAAAATCCAAATAGCTGAAGAGGTGGGGATCCATGCAGTGAAGCCTCGCTGTTGTATTCATCAGAACAATTTACCACAGACACCTTAGTTAGCTGGTAATTATTGATTTAATGTGTAGATCTTACAATATCCGCTTGTTCTCCCTCTGCACCACCAACAATATTGGCACTGTTAGTTGGTCGACAATGCCTTGCAGGCCATAAGAAACGAAAGAATCTGATTCCAGTATAGAAAAACATCTCCATTTAGACATTTAGAAAATAAGAATGATTTAGTGAAGAAATATTTGCTTTTCAATTATACATATATATATATGTATGAATATATATATATATATATATATATATTGGATTTTTATTACAATCAATCAAGTGGCACTGATATGTGTTTGTTAACAATAATTAGTCAGTCAATATCAACATGTCAAGGGGTTGACCATTAAGGAAGTAAATTAATGCACACAATTAAAACGTAGAAATAGTTGCAACACATGGATTCCGGAATGCACAATTTTGAAAAAATGAGGAGTAATTATGGAATAAATGCGTGTGTGCACAGGTTGATTAAGTAACGAGTTGAGAAAGAAAATAAAACGATTTGAACAAGGATAATTTGTAGCTAAGGTTGAAGTGGTCATAAGAATAAAATAATTTACAAAGATAACATGCAATAAAAGATGAAGTAGTCAGAAAAAATAATAAAATAACTTGGAGAATTATAATCTTCTAAAGTTTAGTGGGAGGTTCGCGAAGTTGTCTGATCTATACACTCATGTAACGATGGTCAGTATGAGGAAAGTAGCCGTATAAATTTCTTCTGAACGCACAGTATTGATTTTCTTCGTTGGTGATCATCCCATTGACTTGTTGATACTGACTAATTATTGTAAGGTGTGCGATATCACTGACTGATTTCATTCCTACCCTCTGTACTCTTCCGAAGATATGTGAAGCTTTCCTGAAGCATCGTCTCACCCCTTGTATGCAGTATTCTAGATGAAGCCTGATATACACTGCGTATACCACTTTCACCATACACTCATCTGATCGTTTGAAGTCCCTGCGAAGTGATCATACCATTCAAAACACGGCTGACAATAATTCCTATATCCTATTGTCCGTTGTCATCTGGCAGTTCGGTGTCACCCATATCCTCCTTCTAGTGTGTTAGCACCAAGTCTGGAGTAGGAGGATCATGTTCACGGTCGTCTCGTGTTGTGTCATGTGTATGCTGTACAAGTGTCCATTCAAGGATAGTCAGTATACACTGTCTATTGTAATAGGTAAACAGCATTGTGGATGTTAATTTCTGTGCAATAATAATGATATGTGCGGCATTCAAGTCACCTACTATTAGACACCAGTTTGTAGGCGTACAAAGCGATAGCTACAAAAATATTCAGTGTTTTACACTGTCGTGATAGAAAGCTGACTGGACTCGTGATTTCCTGACAAATGATAACAATTCATACTTGCTCAACATTCTAAAATGAAAATAGGTTTACGTAATATCATTAAAATCATAACCATATTGATTTTAGGTGAAATCAGGTCACACATAGACTGTACAATGCACTAACAATGTTGTCATCATTGTTTTGTAGCCTAAATGATCCACAGATAATTAGATTTTTAACTAAATAGTCAGTTAACTAGTCATGATGTAGTGAGAGCTGGCTGCTAGTCAAATTGGTAGACAGTAGTTTACGTCAACTTATGTGTGTGTGAGTACACTAGGTTTGTCTGATGAGAATAAAAATAAGTTAGGGTTATTGTTGTCAGGACATTTCCAAAATGTGATGAGTAATGAAATTGCAACTAGGATGAGGTGGGTGGGTGGGTGAGGATTGATAAGAAGAGGGTAGTGGTGATGTGTTGTCGAAAAACACACTTATTAACACATAAAAGGCGTAATACTGTTACGTAATAACATGAATAGTTTGATGAGTGAGTTGTGATCAGGATGCACATAGAAACAAGAGAAAAGTATGGAATTGTATAAGAGTTCTAAAAATTAACAGAGGTCATAATTAGTTAGAAGAGAAAAAACAAACAAGAGCACAAACATCAAGTAAGTAGAAGTGAACATGATTGTTGCCATGATAGTAGAAGTGTTTGGATGACTTTCTTTTACATTTATAACTCTATGTGCATCCTAATCACAACTCACTCATCAAACTATTCATGTTATTACGTAACAGTATTAGGCCTATTCAATTCCTTTTATGTCTTAATAAATATGTTTTTTGACAACACATCACCACTACCCTCTTACCAATCCTCACCCACCCACCCACTCACCTAATCCTAGTTGCAATTTGATTACTCATCACATTTTTGAAATGTCTTCACAACAATAACCCTAACTTATTTTTATTCTCATCAGACAAACCTAATGTACTCACACACACATAAGTAGACAATAAGTATACATAATTGCGATTGTGTAGATAAGTGAATGAATTCGTCACCGAAAAGAGACTCTTCGCTGAACTGCGTGCTTTATTTTCATTAATATCTAAATAGGGGTTATTCACAAATGCAGAAATATAGACAAGAGATTTGTTGCATTGAATGTAACTGAATGGAAGTGGATAAGTAGCAAATATAATGATGAAATACAGTGGTCATATCATGAAGGCGAGGGACAAGATAAGCATCGTGTCTATTTAAAACCTGCCCAATGATCACACTGTTAAGCAAATTGGTTAAAAGTCGTAAGAAGGGAATGTTAGACACGGGATGACAATCCTCCTGATGATAGGCCAGGATGAAGAAAACGGATGACTGACTAGGAGGCATAATCTCCAATCTTTAGGCAAATTGTTTGTTACTCGATAAATAGCCGTAAATGACTCGCCTGTGTACTGATTGATTGATTGATTGATTTTGTTGTCCATTAACCAAGCCTAACCGGTACTTGTTGACGATTGTTTCGAGGTAAATTCTTTTCATTGGGGCTCTACATAACTAGCTCCACAAGAGGAGTTACATTTTTATGCACTCATTGATTTAGCCATTATTGATAAATTATCTCTGAGGCTCAGTCAGCATCAGTATATGTCGAGTTGACCAATGAAAGTTATGTGACAGAGAAAGTTGATGCAATTATATGAGGAATAAACTGTGCTCGAAACGTTACCGACAGTAAATAATAATTAACCCTCTGTCACATTCTATTCTGTCGAATCAGATTCTTTAGAAAGCAGAAGGACTGAGCGAAGAAATATTTACTTTTCAATTAAATCCTCATCTCACTCTGGCTCTACTCTGATATATATATGTATATATATATATATATATATAGCATTTTAATAATAATAATCTACTTTATTCCAAAATCAGTACTCATAACACAATGGAATTCTCAACATTTGTCACAATATGGCATCTGATTTACTCAAAATATAAATAAAATTAGAAATTAAGACAAAATTAACCAGAGGAATTTGTCGAGATTTACAATATAAAGTCAAAAATATTCGAAGCACGAATTGAGGATATTAACAATAATAATAATAATAGTGAGCTCGTTTCAAATAGTATTGTCGATTCAGTTTGGAAATTTTTAGCATGTAATAGATTATTGAATCTAATATTCTATTGATTTAGTATGGTGCCGGGAGAGACAAAATTAACAGTTATAACGCAGCTTAAATGATGTTCACACTTATGGAAAAATAAACAAATAAAAGACAAAAAGTTGAAAGGACTATAAATATAAAAAGTACAATATGAATAAAGGTTGATGTTGTACACTGACAACATCTAATGCAATAAGTTGCTTCACAGGATCATGTGAAAGTGTAGATTTACGTGCAGGGGGACGTACTTTCATCATGAATTGTAAGTACCCGGATTAGAATGCTGACTTTCATACATCTCCTTCTTCCTGTTTCCCATTTGTCGTGTGGGTGGTAGAATTCTGCAGAAGTCCGTCCGGTTCACGAGTCCAATCATTCCTGTCACACGTATTTGCCTCACTTCATATGATAAAGAAGGCTTCGCATGTCGAGTTCTCCATCCACCTCATCCACTCCCACTCTGTGTCATCAGACATAAATTAAATAGTATATATAATATGGAATTTAAATCCTCGTTAGGAGTTCCTTGTGAAGGAGAATCATCGGATGCCCTCTACTGTATTCTTAATAAGTCTGGAATCAGGGTGGTGTTTAGACAAACCAATCAACGCGTTCAGAGACAAACTTTGTCTGCTTCACAACCTCATCTATGCAGTTAAGTGAAATAATGTAGTTGGCGAAATATCGTGATCTGATTGTGAGTTGGATTACATCGGTCAAACCAGTAGATCGATGTCAACTAAATTATCGAGATTTAGCTGGAATTACATTGACTGACGCTGATAAATTAAATATTCTAGAAAAAACTGAGTCTTAGGAATGCATCCACTCACATGCATTCACACATTAAGGTGGAACAGGGTGAAAATAATAAACTTTGATGTAGTTAGGTGAGGAGAGGGAGAGTGATTAATCAGCGAATACTTGTTCATCGAATCAACACCGAACACACACGAAATAGAGATGTAGCGACGCTTTTACCGTTCAAATATCAAATTACAATGAATGAAGTCGGCCTCGACGAGATAAGATACATGAATTAAATTGTGAAACAGTGTGAATACGTATTCTCATATGATTAGCAGGAACGTATTGTGCTCGAGACGTCTTCCAGTCAGTAATAGTGTTTCAATGTGTGTTGTATATGCAATGAACTTATCTAATATGGAATGATAATTTGTAATCGCTTTTAGGATAAATCTGACTGTTTCTGTGCGAATCTATTCGACTTTATAGCTGTAGAACGTGACTAAGATGAATCGTACACGAAGTGTGGCGGAAGGGGAGGGGGCAGATCAAAGAAGTTTGTGAAGTCAATTTGACCTAGGCCGTTTCACTGTTATCGGTTGATTTCTTTATCCGTGTGGACTGCTGAAACACATGGTGGTCAACATGATGTTTCCATTTTCCATTCCCATCATCGTCAATAAATACACATTTGTGCAGCCGTGAGAGTCATATTCTCCCTTCTCTAGTTGAGGCGGTGTTAAGAACAACCTGATCACCAGGCTGAGCGAGTTAGGATTATGAAGGAGTCAGCAGGTAGTGTGACCAAAGCTCACGTCTAATAGGATGGATGACCATACAACAATCGTGGGCGGTATTTCAAGTTGAAGCCGATCGATAATCACCTGGAAATCTGTCAAGCAGCCTAACTAACCGGTTTCCTGGAGATGTATCTAGATTTTATATATTCAACTTTCAGCAGATCAGATGACAATAACGCGTACATCTGTGATATGAATTCACAGCTCGAAATATTACCAAAACAAAACACTGTTCACTGTGTCTAAATTATTGAAATGTAATTATAATTGATTTTCAACGTATTTGACCGGTGCGTCGTCTACTGAAACTAATTTTAACCGATAAATATTTGTCAGTCTCCTCATTCCCTTCGGCTAGACAAAATAATTCACTCAAGGTTGAATGCTTTGTTTCACACCACAATAAAATTCTTACGAACTAAAAGATAGATTAGATAATGAAGAGAAAATGGTTAGTTTTGACATTATCAGACTATGTACCCGCATACCGTTAGGTATGGCTATTGAGGCAGTCGAAAACGAACCCTTCCTCACCAAGAACTTGAACTTAGAACGTAATAACCCTGAAGGTGTTAATGCTGTGAGTGCAGCCATTCCGGACTTCCACAGTATTTAAATTTCAGGGGAAAATATACAAACAAACTGAGGGAGTTTCCACAGGGTTACCTTCATCCCCGGTTGTGGCATATATATTCATACACTGATGGGAAAACCTAACGACTGGGACGTTCAACCCCACTCTAAAAGTATGGTGGAGTACACTGTACTTAGTACACGGTACATAGATAGATTTTACGACACATTAACCCTTTACACTTAACCATAGCTTTAGATCTCAGACAATCGGAGATATCGGTGACAACATATCGACTAACTCAATTTTTTGTTTTCACATGAATCTGAAACTCTGTTAAAGTCAGACATAGCTCCACTCACACCTCACATCTATTACCCTATTCCTAGTTCAGTGATGATAACTCTCTCTACTTCGTCACAATTCCCTTCAGTCATTCATCCATTTCTGACAACTACTGGAACTCCCATATAAATTCGATCTTGTCAATGCGTTGTAATTGCACCAGAACCATACATTTACACAGTTCATAGGTCGATTAACTTCTTAAGTCTACTCAACGACAATGAACATCTATCTGAATAAATCCTAATCATCATTCGTCCACTTCACTTGCCTCTTCCTCTATCTCACTTTCTCCACGAAGTGCAATTCAGAGCCAACTACTAGTACTCCTATCAAAACACCAACCTCAAAGTGCCCACTTCATTACTCATTCATCAAACACAAACAAAAGGAAGAGGCAAGGGAAGTGGACGAATGATGATTAGGATTTATTCAGATAGATGTTCATTGTCGTTGAGTAGACTTAAGAAGTTAATCGACGTATGAATTGTGTAAAATTATGGTTCTGGTGCAATTACAACGCATTGACAAGATCGAATTTATATGGGAGTTCCAGTAGTTGTCAGAAATGGATGAATGACTGAAGGGAATTGTGACGAAGTAGAGAGAGTTATCATCACTGAACTAGGAATAGGGTAATAGATGTGAGGTGTGAGTGGAGCTAAATGTGCCGTGAAATCTATATACCGTGGGAATAGGTAACCCTGTGGAAACTCCCTCAGTTTGTTTGTATATTTTCCCCTGAAATTTAAATACTGTGGAAGTCAGGAATAACTGTACTCCCAGCATTATATTCTTCAGTGGTACTTTCTTCATAAGTTCAAGTTCTTGATCAGAAATGGGTTCGTATTGGACTACTTCTATAGCCATATTTAACGGTATACTGGTACATAGACTGACAATGTCAAAACTAAACATTTTGCCCTCATTATCTAATCTAAGATTTAGTTCGTAAGAATTTGTTAGTGTAGATGTTCAGTGACTTTTAAGAGGATGTCAGTTTTTGTCAATATTTTCTGTCTATTTCTGAAGGGAATCTTCTCATGATTGAGCATTAGCCTAAGAGGTTCATATAAGCCGATGTCATCGTATCAAAATGTTCAGCAGCAAAACGTCTTATAGACAATGGGCATGACACTGACGCATACAATAATATCATTATTAGTCATATGAATGACGACATGCATGTGAAACATGCGAAAGACAAGACCAAAAATACGGAATCTAAATCTTCATCATCGTGATCCTGGTACTCTGGTTCTTTGACATCATTTAACCCGCTAATTCATAACTCCTAACGTCAATTCACTTATTCGAAAGTGCTCTGAAATTCATCCACTTCACTTCTATCCTCCTCAAAAGTCAATGTTGACCATGTTTATTCTTCTACCTCATTTGTATATTGACTGAGTGTGATGGAGTGATAGTGTGTCAGGTCAACTGATCACATTTGACAACACCATTACTTAGTCATGTTCAGAGTGATGAATAGGTGTATTTCGTCAGTCCCGAAGTGAATAAATTGTCACTTGTTTGTAGAAGTGTGAGTCATACTCTCTATCAGTGGACTGAGATTCTGTCGGATGACCTCTGACCTATTTGTCATGTCGCCTATAATCATTCTGACTCACTCTGAAATGTTTTTATCTGTTTCTTATTCAGTAACAATCACTACTTTCCTGCATGTTCTTGTTATTGCCTTAGTTGAATATCAATAATCGAGTTTTAGTTAAACGACCTTAATAATTAACGAGATTACTTCACTTTATCCAATGTAGATAAGTCATGGAGGTGAAACTTGACCAGAGTCACTTTGCAAGTCATTTATAATAGTGATGAAGCCGACGATATTTTGTGGTGTGAAGGACTATTTCAGTCGGTAGTAGAAACCGCAAAAAAATTTAACCCCCTAGAACTGTATATGTGTAAATTGGGAAGAGGCGAATTAATTAACGGTGTTCGAACTTGATTTACTGTATCAACATAAGGTACTCTAAATAGATCAATATTCCATTTTCTCACCTCACTGATGATGCGCTACAAACGGAGCGTTATGACTGTCAGAAAACATGGTTCTTCCGAATTTCTCGCATGAGTTCAGATATCTGACTAGTGTATTTAGAGGAATTGTACTTGCCATACTGACATCCATTGATACCCTTCGAAATATGACACACTCCTTCTTGAACAACCCAGGAAAGACTAAGGAGGATCAATGAAGAACGATGGGTAGGATGCAGACAGGTTAACAGACTGTAAATGTAGACAATGACTGAGACCTGATTATCTCAACTTCTAAATGAAACAATTTACGGTCTGAAACTCATTCATCGCCATTTAAATGTCAGTGTATATTTTGCTGCTTCACATTCGCAGTAATGAATCTCCGAAATTCTCATTATGTTATGTCATCACCTGACTAGTTAACGGACCAGTTAGTTAGATAACTAATTATCTATGGATCATTTAGGCTACAAAACAATGATGACAACATTGTTAGTGCATTGTACAGTCTATGTGTGACCTGATTTCACCTGAAATCAATATGGTTATGATTTTAATGATATTACGGAAACCTATTTTCGTTCTTAGAATGTTGAGTAAGTATGGATTGTTATCATTTGTCAGGAAATCACGAGTCCAGTCAGCTTTCTATCATGACAGTGTAAAACATTGAATATTTTTGTGGCTATGACTATGTACGCCTACAAACTGGTGTCTAATAGTAGGTGACTTGAATGCCACACATATCATTATTATTGCACAGAAATTTACATCCACAATGCTGTTTACCTATTACAATGGACAATGTACACTGACTATCCTTGAATGGACACTTGTACAGCATACACATGACACAACACGAGACGACCGTGAACATGATCCTCCTACTCCAGACTTGGTGCTAACACACTAGAAGGAGGATATGGGTGACACCGTACTGCCAGAAGTTAACGGACTATAGGACATGGGAATTATTGTCAGCCGTGTTTTGAATGCTATGATCACTTCGCAGGGACTTCAAACGATCAGATGAGTGTATGGTGAAAGTGATATACGCAGTGTATATCAGGCTTCATCTAGAATACTGCATACAAGGGGTGAGACGATGCTTCAGGAAAGCTTCACATATCTTCGGAAGAGTACAGAGGGTAGGAATGAAATCAGTCAGTGATATCGCACACCTTACTATAATTAGTCAGTATCAACAAGTCAATGGGATGATCACCAACGAAGAAAATCAATACTGTGCGTTCAGAAGAAATTTATACGGCTACTTTCCTCATACTGACCATCGTTACATGAGTGTATAGATCAGAGAACTTCGCGAACCTCCCCCTAAACTTTAAAAGATTATAATTCTTCAAGTTATTTTATTATTTTTTCTGACTACTCCATCTTTAATTACATGTTATCTTTTCAAAATTACTTTATTCTTATGACCACTTCAAGGTTAGTTACATATTATCGTTGTTCAAATCGTTTTATTTTCTTTCTCAACTCGTTACTTAATCAACCTGTGCACACACACATTTATTCCATAATTACTCCTCATTTTTCCAAAATCATGCATTCCGCAATCCCTGTGTTGCCACCATTTCTCCGTTTTAGTTGTGTGTATTAATATATTTCTTCGCTCAGTCCTTCTGCTTTCTAAATGTCTAAATGGAGATGTTTTTCTATACTGGAATCAGATTCTTTCGTTTCTTATGGCCTGCAAGGCATTGTCGACCAACTAACAGTGCCAATATTGTTGGTGGTGCAGAGGGAGAACAAGCGGATATTGTAAGATCTACACATTAAAATAATTTATGGTCAGCTAACTAAGGTGTCTGTGGTAAATTCTTCTGATGAATACATCAGCTAGGCTTCACTGCATGGATCCCCACCTCTTCAGCTATGCACGAACGCGCTTATAAGTCAATTAGATTATCGAATATAATTTCACTGAACGCAGTTAACATTCACGTATATACCGTATCGAAAAGATGAGCTAGAATACAGATGAAAAGACAGAGTTAATTATATCAGTAAATTTGAGCATTTTGGATTAGATCATATAAAGTATAATTATATTTCAATAGTTTACACACAATGATAAGTTTTGTTATTGGTAATATTTCGAGCCAAATTACTGCCCGTGTTCACACCACTGTTGGAATTGTTTCATTCACACATTTATGATTTGTACTCATATATATAGTTCTTTACTTTTGCTCATTCATGTTTTTTTTGTATTTAAGTTATATTCCAAAAAAAAGCATGAATGAGCAAAAGTAAAGAACTATATATATGAGTACAAATCATAAATGTGTGAATGAAACAATTCCAACAGTGGTGTGAACACGGGCAGTAATTTTGCTCGAAATATTACCAATAACAAAACTTATCATTGTGTGTAAACTATTGAAATATGTAATTATACTTTATTTGACCAGAGTTAATATTCACGCTAATCCAATAAATTCCAGTTTCTACTATTTGTCCTATACTGTACTAGTATGCAGTTGCAGGAAGCACAAATTCTGAAAATTTCATCCTGCACAATTATTATCATTGCTTCGGATAAAGTCATTATATTATAATGCATACTTATTCTTTGCTTAATGGAAAATGAAAATGCTGAGAACTAGACTCTAATTATTGTCTCAGTCATCCCAAGAAAGTCAACAAAGTACTCGGGAATCATCGAACTGATTTAGTTGTTGTTAATATTTTCCACCTATTCATTTTCTATGACCAGCCAGTTCAATCTCATTCTCCACAATTTCGTCATCACCGAGGTCTGACCGCATAGCAGTGGTGAAATTAGTCTCATCACACATGCATTTTCATTTTGAGAAAGGTCAAGATTTGTCAGACCGGATCACATGAGATAAGGTCAGATCGGACTGGGAGGATGATGTATGACAAGGCAAATTTCCACATTATTGATATAAGAATAAAACTTGGGCACTGTGGTAGAGTGTAATTCCATTATGGGTAAATTTTATTTTGATAAAGTCTCACAGTGTTATACAGTAGTGTTTACTGATGACGTTTCGAGCACAATTTATTGCTCATAATCATATCAAGTTAATCACACGACTTCCTAAATTCATTTATATAGTTCCATTGTTTTTCACTTGATTTTCACCACCAATCAAATCAAGTGAAAAACAATGGAACTATATAAATGAATTTAGGAAGTCGTGTGATTAACTTGATATGATTATGAGCAATAAATTGTGCTCGAAACGTCATCAGTAAATATTACTGTATAACACTGTGAGACTCTATCAAAATAAAGTTTACCCATAATGGAAATTTCCACATTAACCAATCACAAGTGAGACTGACTATTTATGGTGTGAATTACAGTGACCAATGAATGAATGAACGACGGATGCAAATGACCAATCGGTAAGCAGCTGAGATCATGCAGTTCAGCTATATAAACGCGGTGGGATGAGAGCGGGTCATTCATTTGTCGTGGCGTGACTTTACTTTACTCGTCAGTACTTGTGGAAAGCGGTTGTCAGTAAACATAATGGTAAGTCGTTGTCCTCATTGCTGTTGACGTTGTTGATATTGTTGTGTTTTGCATTAGTGGTAATTTAAGAGAATTGCTTAGTTGGCTGATGTAAGTAGTCGTATATTCATGGAATCCATAATTCACAGTATCCCGTAGTTGTCTAGCCTCACATGTGTAGTTACTTAGAATGTGAAGCAGGAGTGATCTATTTCAAGTTAAAATATTTGTCCACCTATAACCCGTATTGTGTTGCTATCGCTTGTTCTGGTTGTGTATTCTGTTGGCAGTGATCTACATAGATTGGTTGTAAATCTCCTCAAAGTGTCCGTAGATGAGTGGAATGTCAAGTTAGGCAGGTATCTCGAAGTCAGGGAACTGGCTGCTTGAATGAGTCATTGACAAAATTAGTTCACAACGTAATGTCGGATTTGCGTTATTAGAGTTTTAGTTGACAGTTATAAATTTTTTCATAGAATCAATTGATCACAGTTCATCTGTTTGCTTCTCCGATCTATTCTGTTTCAGCGTGAATGTATCAGTCTTCATGTTGGTCAAGCTGGTGTGCAGATTGGCGATTCGTGTTGGGAGTTGTACTGTCTGGAGCACGGGATTGAACCGGATGGCCGACTCTCGAGTGAGTCGCCAATGTCGAGTGGCAGTGGGAGTGACGCTTTCAGCACGTTCTTCAGCGAGACAGGTTCTGGCCACTATGTCCCTCGTGCTGTGTTTGTGGATCTTGAGCCGACAGTGATCGACGGCTTGCGCCACGGGAAGTACAGGCAGTTGTTTCACCCAGAGCAAATGATCACTGGAAAGGAGGACGCGGCGAATAATTACGCACGTGGTCACTACACCGTGGGTAAGGAGTTGGTAGACGAGGTGTTGGATCGCATACAAAAGTTGTCGGAGAGATGTACGGGTCTTCAGGGCTTCCTGATCTTCCACTCGTTTGGAGGTGGAACTGGTTCGGGTTTCACGTCGTTGCTGATGGAGCGACTGTCGGTGGATTTCGGGAAGAAGGCGAAACTGGAGTTCGCTGTATATCCTGCTCCACACATCTCGACGGCCGTTGTCGAGCCGTACAACTCAATTCTGACGACGCACACAACACTGGAGAACTCAGATTGTGCTTTCATGGTGGATAACGAGGCGATTTACGAGATCTGTCGTCGTAATCTGACCATCGACCGACCATCATATACGAACTTGAACCGTCTGATTGGCCAGGTGGTGAGCTCGATAACAGCGTCACTTCGATTTAGTGGTGCACTGAACGTGGATTTGAACGAGTTCCAGACGAATCTGGTCCCCTATCCTCGAATCCATTTCCCGCTGACGACATACGCGCCGATCATCTCAGCGGAGAAGGCGTTCCACGAGCAGCTGAGTGTGTCTGAGATCACGAACTCGTGTTTCGAGCCAGTGAATCAGATGGTGAAGTGTGATCCTCGTAACGGGAAGTACATGTCGTGTTGTTTATTGTATCGTGGTGATGTTGTTCCTAAGGATGTGAATTCAGCCATCGCGAGTATCAAGACTCGGAAGTGTATTCAATTTGTGGATTGGTGTCCTACAGGTTTCAAGGTTGGTATCAATTACCAGGCGCCGACGGTTGTTCCTGGCGGTGATTTGGCTAAGGTGAAGCGTGCAGTGTGTATGTTGAGCAATACGACAGCGATATCTGAGGCGTGGTCACGTTTGAACCGTAAATTCGATTTGATGTATTCGAAGCGTGCTTTCGTGCACTGGTATGTTGGTGAAGGGATGGAGGAGGGTGAATTTTCCGAGGCGCGTGAGGATTTGGCTGCTCTGGAGCGAGATTATGAGGAGGTGGCTTGTGATACGAATGCAGAGGAGAATCAATCAGACGAGGGCTTTTGATGTAATGTAAATAAATTTTGAATAATGTATAATTGATCACACTATTTTTGCTGATATAAACAAATTTATTAAACAACGAGAGTGTCTTTCTTTGTTTTGCTTTGTGTAATGTGTCTTCGTTAGTTGTGATAAATAGATTGTAATATATTGTGGGCGTTAGTCAGGGTTTAGTAAGGTTGTTCGGCTGGCTGTGTGAAATTTGAGTTATTGTAGCTGTTTTCGTGATAATGCTTGCGTATATAGTTATAGTTATGAAGTCGTTTCACGTAAGATAATGTAAGCGAAGTTAACCGTGAAGGTTTCGTGTTAGTATTTGTTGCGAAAGAAGTGGAATGAGTATGGGTGCGTTGGTAGTCTTGTATGGACGTGTTGCTAATTTGTGTATTAGGGTTGAAAATTATTTGATGATAGGTGGTTGCATTCTTCACGCGATCCATATCTGGGAGGACGAGCGTGATTGTGAGTCGTGTCATCTGAAGAGAAGTAGTGTTCAATGGTAGGTGGTTGTATTTCGTGCTGTTGGTTGTGGGGGTTTGTGTGAGTAAGGTGATGGTTTGATTTGTTTGTGTTTGATGAATGAGTAATGAAGTGGGCACATTGAGGTTGGTGTTTTGATAGGAGTACTAGTAGTTGGCTCTGAATTGCACTTCGTGGAGAAAGTGAGATAGAGGAAGAGGCAAGTGAAGTGGACGAATGATGATTAGGATTTATTCAGATAGATGTTCATTGTCGTTGAGTAGACTTTAGAAGTTAATCGACGTATGAATTGTGTAAAATTATGGTTCTGGTGCAATTACAACGCATTGACAAGATCGAATTTATATGGGAGTTCCAGTAGTTGTCAGAAATGGATGAATGACTGAAGGGAATTGTGACGAAGTAGAGAGAGTTATCATCACTGAACTAGGAATAGGGTAATAGATGTGAGGTGTGAGTGGAGCTATGTCTGACTTTAACAGAGTTTCAGATTCATGTGAAAGCAAAAAATTGAGTTAGTCGATATGTTGTCACCGATATCTCCGATTGTCTGAGATCTAAAGCTTTGGTTAAGTGTAAAGGGTTAATGTGTTCGCAAAATCTATATATATCCTGTGTTCTAAGTACAGTGTACTCCACCATACTTTTAGAGTGGGGTTGAACGTTCCAGTCGTTAGGTTTTCCCATCAGTGTATGAATATATATGCCACAACCGGGGATAAAGGTAACCCTGTGGAAACTCCCTCAGTTTGTTTGTATATTTTCCCCTGAAATTTAAATACTGTGGAAGTCAGGAATAACTGTACTCCCAGCATTATATTCTTCAGTGGTACTTTCTTTATAAGTCAAGTTCTTGATCAGAAATGGGTTCGTATTGGACTACCTCTATAGCCATATTTAACGGTATACTGGTACATAGACTGACAATGTCAAAACTAAACATTTTGCCCTCATTATCTAATCTAAGATTTAGTTCGTAAGAATTTGTTAGTGTAGATGTTCAGTGACTTTTAAGAGGATGTCAGTTTTTGTCAATATTTTCTGTCTATTTCTGAAGGGAATCTTCTCATGATTGAGCATTAGCCTAAGAGGTTCATATAAGCCGATGTCATCGTATCAAAATGTCCAGCAGCGAAACGTCTTATAGACAATGGGCATGACACTGACGCATACAATAATAACATTATTAGTCATATGAATGACGACATGCATGTGAAACATGCGAAAGACAAGACCAAAAATACGGAATCTAAATCTTCATCATCGTGATCCTGGTACTCTGGGTCTTTGACATCCTATAACCTACTGATTCATAACTGCTAACATCAATCCACCTATTCGATAATGTTCTACAATTCATCTGCAATTCATCCACTTCACTTCTATCCTCCTCAAAAGTCAATGTTGACCATGTTTATTCTTCTACCTCATTTGTATATTGACTGAGTGTGATGGAGTGATAGTGTGTCATGTCAACTGATCACATTTGACAACACCATTACTTAGTCATGTTCAGAGTGATGAATAGGTGTATTTCGTCAGTCCCGAAGTGAATAAATTGTCACTTGTTTGTAGAAGTGTGAGTCATACTCTCTATCAGTGGACTGAGATTCTGTCGGATGACCTCCGACGTACTCGTCATGTCGCCTGTAATTATTCACTCTGAAAAGTTTTTATCTGTTTCTTATTCAGTAACAATCACTACTTTCCTGCATGTTCTTGTTATTGCCTTAGTTGAATATCAATAATCGAGTTTTAGTTAAACGACCTTATCAATCAAAGAGATTATTTCACCTTATCCAATGTAGATAAGTCATGGAGGTGAAACTTGACCAGAGTCACTTTGCAAGTCATTTATAATAGTGATGAAGCCGGCGATATATTGTGGTGTGAAGGACTATTTCAGTCGGTAGTAGAAACCGCAAAGAAATTTAACCCCCTAGAACTGTATATGTGCAAATTGGGAAGAGGCGAATTAATTAACGGTGTTCGAACTTGATTTACTGTATCACGATAAGGCACGCTGAATAGGTCAATATTCCATTTTCTCACATCAATGATGATACGTTCCAAACGGAGGGTAATGAGTGTCACACAATCTGGCTCTCTCCAATTTCTCGTATGAGTTCAGATGTCTGTTTACTACGATATTAACGAGTTGAACTAGGGGCACACTAATTGCCCTACTGACAACTATTTATACCCTTCGAAGTATGACACATTCCTTCTTGAGGAACTCAGGAAAAACAGCATGAGCAACAAAGATAGATAGGTGAGATGCAAGAGTTAACAGACTGTAAAAGTAGACAATGATTATCCTGACTTCTTAATGTAGAAATTGACAGACTGAAACTCATTCATCGCCAGTTAAATGTCAGTGTATATTTTGCTGCTTCACATTCGCAGTAATGAATCTCCGAAATTCTCATTATGTTATGTCGTCACCTGACTAGTTAACAGACTAGTTACTTAGATAACTAATCGTCTATGGATCATTTAGGCTACAACACAATGATGACAACATTGTTAGTGCATTGTACACTGCACGTGTGACCTGATTTCACCTGAAATCAATATGGTTATGATTTTAATGATATGACGAAAATTTATTTTGACTTTACAATGTTGAGCAAGTATGGAATTTTATTATTTCTGAGGAAATCACGAGTCCAGTCAGCTTTCTATCACGACAGTGTAAAACATTAATATTTTTGTAGCTATTGCTTTGTATGCCAACAAACAGGTGTCTAATAGTAGGTGACTTGAATGCCGCACATATCATTATTATTGCACAGAAATTTACATCCACAATGCTGTTTACCTATTACAATAGACAATGTACACTGACTATCCTTGAATGGACACTTGTGCAGCATACACATGACACAAGATGAGACGATCGTGAACATGATCCTCCTACTCCAGACTTGGTGCTAACACACTAGAAGGAGGATATGGGTGACACCGAACTGCCAGAAGTTAACGGACTATAGGACATAGGAATTATTGTCAGCCGTGTTTTGAATGGTATGATCACTTCGCAGGGACTTCAAACGATCAGATGAGTGTATGGTGAAAGTGGTATACGCAGTGTATATCAGGCTTCATCTAGAATACTGCATACAAGGGGTGAGACGATGCTTCAGGAAAGCTTCACATATCTTCGGAAGAGTACAGAGGGTAGGAATGAAATCAGTCAGTGATATCTCACACCTTATCAATGAGAGGATAATGGAGCATTCGAATATCTCTGAGTTTTAATTGTGAAGGAGGAGAGGCGACCTAATTCCGTCATACTGTATATTAAGCAGTGATTTTGTGATTCACGTTTCTAATCAGTTTATCCTTCTAACACACATTTTTGACGTCACCATAGGAGGTGATGAAACCGCCAATGAATAAGATACCTGTGTAATTTAGATTCCCTCACAGAATGGCCGACGACTGTAACGCCTTACCCGACTCAGCACTGTCAGGTGCATGGTGGAGTGCTCTCAAAGAGAAGTTAGATCTCTGCAGAGATATGCATTGCAAGGATTAACACAGGCCACAACAGCCTTGTATCTGTATCATCTACATCTTAACGTAGGAAGTGACAAGTCGAAGGAGATTTGTTTGAAATATGATGAATGGGGGCTAGGGTGAATTTCACCTCAGCTTAAGAAATTAAATAGCTTTAGGTGTGACCACGCAATCAAACCTAAATTAATTGAGATGAAAATGTCTCTAGATGATGATCTTATTTTGTTGTGTTTAGTTGAGTTTGTTTGTGATTTCCCTCATGAATGATCTTTGGTTGGCACAACTGCCTCGGATACCGCCTTTTATTACTACAATTATGGTTATTATTACCATTAATGTCAGTCGAATTCTCACTTAAGATTGTTGTCTGAACACTCCTAATCTAAATCTGTCTATATTTACATTCTTCCCTCTTCACACACACACTAATTACGGTAATATCAGAAGCATATTTTTACTATAGTTGTTGTTGCAATCACTTTACATATTATTCCAAGTCTCTCTTATTCCACATACTGGGTATTTGACGATGGATGTATTCACTCCAGCCTTAACACAATGGATAATACAACTGTCCTACACTGAAGCATAGATAATTAATAGTGACTTTATTTGTGTTGTTGACGTGTTGAAATGATTATGGAAAATATGTACTATTTCTCACACACAATCCTATGAAGACTTTTCTCAACGTGATCTCACCTTACAGATAACCAAACATTCACCCCTGTACTATTAAGAAATTGCTATACTCTTCTTGTTTTCCATCTTACCTCTAATAATACACCACTACAATCATGCTAGACATGCATTCACGCATGCATACAGGCATGAACATGATCACATTTGGGTTGAACAAATCTACAAAAATAACCATGCAAACGTGAAGACAACAAAGATCAAGGTCACATTTCAGCAACGAAAATCTAAGCCATACACACTAAAGCACACTATATTTCATTGTGGTGTGAAACAAAGCATTCAACCTTGAGTGTATTATTTTGTCTAGCCGAAGGGAATGTGGAGATTGACAAATATATTCATAGACTGAAATTAGATTCAGTAGACAAACCCCACCGGTCAAATACGTTGAAAACCAATATAATTATATTTCAATAATTTGGACACAGTGAACACTCTTATGTTTCCGTAATACTACGAGCTGTGAATTCATGTCACAGATATACGCGTTATTGTCATCTGATCTACTGAAGTTTAAATATAAAATCTAGATACATCTACAGGAAACCGGTTAGTTAGGCTGCTTGACAGATTTCCAGGTGATTATCGATCGGCTTCAACTAGAAATATCACCCACGATTGTTGTATGGCCATCCATCCTATTAGACCTGAGCTTTATTCACACTACCTGCTGACTCCTTCCTTCCTAATCCTGACTCGCTCAGCCTGGTGACAAGGGAGAATATAACTCTCACGGCTGCACAAATGTGTATTTATTGACGATGATGGGAATGGATTCTAGAGATACACAATCACACCACAACGGCACCGCCAAGCTCTCGTCCCTTGAAATTTGTTTGACCACTATGTGTTTTAGTAGTCCACACGGATAAAGAAATCAACCGATAACAGTGAAACGGCTGAGGTCAAGTTGACTTCACGAACTTATTTCACCTCCTACACATCCTCTACCACAGATCGTAGTCATGTTCTACAGCTGTAAAGTCGAATTCATTGGCACAGAAATAGCCAGATTTATGCTGAAAGCGATTACAAATTATCATTCCATATTAGATAAGTTTATTGCATATACAACACACAGTGATGCAGTATTGGTAGCTGGAAGACGTTTCGAGCACAATGTGTTCCTCATAATCATATGAGAATACGTATTCACACTGTTTCATAATTTGATTCATGTATCTTATCTAGTCGAGGTCGACTTTATTCATTGTAAATTGATATATAAACGGTACAGGCATCGCTACATCTCTATTTCGTGTGTGTTCGGTGTTGATTCGATGAACAAGTATTCGCTGATTAATCACTCTCCCTCTCTCCACCTAACTACATCAAAGTTTATTATTTTCACCCTGTCCCACCTTAATTTGTGAATACATGTGAGTGGATGTATTCCCTAGGCTCGCCTCTTTTCTAGATTATTTAATTTATTAGAACGATACATATAAGCGAACAATATTGTTTTTAATTAGATCTTCAGGCTTTACTCTAATTTACATAGATTTATATAAAAAATTTTCAACCAATGACGGTGATTTTGGGAATTAAATAATAATAATAATAATATGGTAAATGTTTTGAGCGAAATCAACAACGATGATCACAATGATAACAAAATATTGATAATGAGGTTTATGCAGGTGATAAGAATAACAAAGATAGTATATGTATATAAGTGTATAAATAAATTGGGTCAAATCTTAAAAGGTGAAGTGGAACGATAATCAGAGTTTAAATAAATATTATAAAAGTACGAAGGAGGTGGAAAATAAGAAAGGGTGGGAGGGTTTTGAATACAGTTCACCTAGGCCAAGGGAGAGACAAAGGTAGAACAAACTTCTCTTGTATGCAAATACTAGGATTGTTCTCTCGAATTCCCATAGCTTCGGCTAGGTGTAAAAGACGGGTTCTGATTCCATTCGTCAGTCATTTTCGTTCCAGCTAAATTCCGATAATTTAGTTGACATCGATCTACTAGTTTGACGCATGTAATCCAACTCACAATCAGATCACTTTATTTGGTAAACTATATTATTTTACTTAATCGCATACATGAGGTCGTGAAGAAGACAAATATTGTCTCTGAATGCGTTGATTGGTTGGTCTAAACACCACCCTGATTCCAGACTTATTAAGAATACAGTAGACGGCATCCGATGATTCTCCTTTACGAGGAACTCCTCACGAGGATTTAAATCCAATATTATATGTACTATTTTATTAGGTCTGATGAAACAGAGTGGGAGTGGGTGAGGTGGATGGAGAATTCGACATGCGAAGCCTTCTTTATCATATGGAGCGGACTTCTAAAGAAGTCGATAAACGAATTTGTTTACTAACAACTATGCTTTCACTACGACGAGTGAAGAATTATCTTCGAGACTTTGGTATCCAGTCAATAATACTCTTTCACCCATTCACTCACTCACACAAACTTTAATCAAGGGATAAGGAAATTAGTGAGAAATTGTATAGTAGGTACTACAGTGTGCAGGTATCTGTAATGTTGTGATTCCGTCAGCGTTATATGGGTGATCACTAACACAGTGCTTGTAAATGTACCTACGGTAGGTATCACCGGACATTAAACGTGATCGTTTTACTGAAGAGAAAGAATATCACACTCCCCACAGTTCAGGTATAGAGTACCTCATGAATATGACATCTAACAGAAATATTTGAAAGAGTTATCTAAATTCTGGAACACTTCATCGAACACTCAGAGACATTTACAGAGCAAGTGGTGGTAGATGTAGACCTTCAACAGCGTGGTAGAATATCACTCCATATCAGTTATTTGAATGCGGATGAGTTACATTGAGTGTGTAGCAGCTAAAATATGATTTGACAATGCATCAAGGATAAAATAACGCCTATGTCCGCCTCAGGTCAAACGTAGACTGTACAATGCACTTACAATATTGTCATCATTGTTTTGTAGCCTGAATGATCCACAGATAATTAGTTATCTAACTAACTAGTCTGTTAACTAGTCAGGTGACCACACATTATGATGAGAATTTCGGATATTCATTACTGCAAATGTGAAGCAGCAATATATGCACTGACATTTAACTGGCGATGAATGAGTTTCAGTCTGTCAATTTCTTCTTTAAGAAGTTGAGATAATCAGGTCTCAGTCATTCTCTACACTTACAGTCTGTTAACCTGTCTGCACCCAGCCCATCGTTCTTCGTTGATCGTCCTTAGTCTTTTCTGGGTTGTTCAAGAAGGATTGTGCCATACTTCGAAGGGTATCAATGGATGTCAGTATGGCAAGTACAATTCCCCTAAATACACTCGTTACTGAACTCATGCGAGAAATTGGCGACAACCACACTGTCTCACTCTCAGAACCCTCCCTACTGACAAATCCACCATTCGATCTCATCACCTGGGACAAGAAGTCTTTAGGAATAGCTATATCCTTGCACGATCATGCTCAACGCCTCAATGATAACCCATTTGACCTGCACGCTGGTAATACGCCACAAAACAATTTCAATCTCCGTTAAATTAATTCGTCTTTTATTCCATTCCACTTTACACAGACAGTTCAACGAGGCGAAATTTCACCGGAGTTTCTTATCCAAACCGAAATTGTTGTTCACCTCGCAATATATCATCTGCTGCATACCCATTATAAATGATTTCCATAGGAGACTCTGGTCAAATTTCACCTCCATGACATATGTCTGCATACAGAAGAAGTTTGTTCAGTCAGTGAACCTACAGTCCACCTGACACAGCTCAACACCAAATGCGTAATTTCTGTTTCGTCTTTGTCTTGCTTGTTCGTTTTGTCAATTGGATAATATTTGCTTCCCCATCTCTTATTAAATCTCCACCGCTTACTACCACTCATGTTAATCAAACTTTTTTTCATTTTTAATTTTAGTTGAGCCCCACTTAACACCGTCAATTAGATTGCGTCACCCAACTTGCTGGTTTAACCTTACTTACTAGTTTCCAGCCCATTGACAAAATTCATTATCTAAAAACTATTTACAAGTGGAATAATTTTATTTTCGTTTCTACCTGATTAACGCTTTCTACACTACGCAATTTGTTACCGACAACTTACAATTCTAATGACAAATCTTTGCAAATCTTCAGTTTGTTGCTAAGAGAATTAACTATGCATATATGCAATTGTACAGCTTGAGAATGACACCGCCGAAAGACTAACTCTTCGCTGAACGCCTATGCTTTCATATGACTTAATGGGAATATTTAGGTTGCTTAAATGGAGATGGAGAAATCATTTCCTTAATTAATAATCTCATTTCACTGAAACTTGACTAGTCACACTCAACAACAACAACAAGAAGAACACAACACCACATGCAGGAAAGTAGTGATTGTTACTGAATAAGAAAGGGACAAAAACATTTCAGAGTGAGTCAGTATGATTATAGGCGACACAACTAATAGGTCAGAGGTCATGTCACAGAATCTCGGTCCACTGACATAGTATGACTCACACTTTTACAAGCAAGTGACAATTTATTCACTTCGGGACAGATGAAATTCACCTATTCGTCACTCTTAAGTTGATTGAGTAATGATGTTTTCAAATGTGATCAGTCGACACCACACACTAACACTCCATCACCCTCAGTCAATATACAAATGAGGTAGAAGAATAAACATGGTCAACATTGATTTTTGAGGAGGATAGAAGTGAAGTGGATGAATTGCAGAACATTATCGAATAAGTGAATTTACAATTGTAAAAAATTATATTTGTACTTATGTTTAGAGTTATAAAGTATGTTAGATGATTTATATATGTTCAAACCAAGTTCACTTTTAACAGTTTGAAAAAATTTGGGCATTGGGTATATGTTATTCATTATAATAAAGGTTTTTGTATTTACCAATGAATGAAAAACAAAACTATATTTTTTTTACTGACGTTTCGTTTTTTAATGCTAATAGCTTTATCAAAGTATTATTAAACCGGAATTTATAAAATCTCTGCATATATATAAAAAATAGTTAAGAGGTGAAAAAAATAGACTTAGTTCCAAGTTAAAAGGACATATTGAAAGTCAAAGTTTTCATTCATTGGGAAATACAAAAACCTTTATTAAAATGAACAATGAAGATCACTAAACCAAATAACAAAGATAATAGTACATCTGTTATGGTATCAAAACAAAGTTTACTAACTTGATCATCGTTCGTCGGTCTGGGGGCATTTTTCTTTGTCAAGTTGGTCAATTGGTAAAGATAACAAAGCCAAGTGTAGATTGTTGGATTCGATCGGTGTGTAAAATTATAAAAGCAGTGTGTGTTTACACAGTGAACTTGCTTATCACATTCGTGTTGGTTTTGTCACTTAATGGGGGAGGGAGGTGTTGTAACCAGGTCAGATTCTGTTTTAGTCCATCATTCCTATTCAGGCAATTTTGATTCCATTTGATATGAAGTGCTTCTGATATTAGACGTTCTTTGTGATTTCTGAAATGCTTTTTCTGGATGATGATTTCAATATTTTCAAAATCAATTTTGTGGCCTGATTCTATAGCATGTAGACCAATGGCTGATGATTTTTCAAGTTTTTCTAGTTCAACCGGATTTCTCGGTGGTCGAACAGATGCTCTACGGTGTTCGTTTCTTCTGATTTTGATTTCTCAAACTGTTTGTCCGATACATATTGCATCACATTCCAAGCAAGCATGTTATTTAATAGACACAATTAGATAGAGAATCTTTAGGGATTTGGTCTTTTATATGGACAAGGTTATTTCGCAGTGTGTCTGATGTTTTGAAGAAAACTCTGATGTCGAGCTGATTGAGTACTCTTCTGATATCGTCTGACGTCTCTGCTCTACAGGGAATGACAACTGTTGAGGTCCATGTTTTCGAAATGCGTTTTCGGCCATACTTAATGTCTGTGTTGATTTTGTTGATGAAGTTCCTTGGGTAGTTGTTTTGCTTGAGAGTTTCAGTAATGTTTGATATTTCTTCTTCTTTTTCTTTCTCATCCGTTATCAGAGAGTGTGCTCGTCTAAGAAGACTTGAAACAACTGAAATGTTTGCGCTGATGGGGTGTGATGATTTGAAGTCTAAATATTTATTGGAGTGGGTTTTCTTCCTGAATATGGATATACTAAAATGTCCGTTTTCCCTCCTTTACTAGAGTCTAGAAATGGTAGTTCACCGACGTCTGATTCTGCTTCCGAAGTAAACTGGATTCTGTGAGATACACAGTTTATTTTCTCCAGGAATGAATTGTGTAGATCTCGTTTTAGTACTACAAAAGTATCATCTACATATCCTAACCATATTTTAGGAGTGAGTATGCTTGAAAAGATGTTATTTTCGAATCTATTCATGAAAAGGTCAGCGACTATTGGGGAGACTGGTGAACCCATAGCAACACCACTTGTCCGTCTATATGAACTCCCTTTAAATGTAAAATAATTACTTTCTAGACAGAATTTCAAGCTCTTAATTATTTCACTGGTGTCCAGTGGACATCTTTGTGATAGCGTTGTATCTGATTCTAGAAGACTGGAAATGATATCAAGACTTTCGGTAATAGGAATACTAGTATATAATGAGTTAATATCATAGCTTACCATAATGTCTTCTTTATCAATTTCTCGGCGTTGTATTTGGGATTTGAAATCATATGAATTTCTTACAATATTTTGAGTGTCCTTTTGTAGTGGTTGTAGTACCGAGAGTAAGTATTTAGAGAGGTTGTATGTCGGTGAGTTGGTGAAATCTATTACTGGTCTTAATGCAACTGTGGGTTTATGTATATTTGGTTGACCGTAGAATCTGGAAGGTACATAAGATTTTGGTTTTAGTTTAAACCAGAGAGAATTTCCAATTTTGGGTTTCATTTCTTGAAGGAGTCTGTTTGTACTTAGTTTCATTTTGTTGAATTCGGCGGATTTCTTCTTCTCTTCAGTGAGTAAGTATGGTCCTTCAGATAGGTGTTCAATCGCCTTCTTTTCATAATCCGTTCTGTTCATTATCACAGTGACGTTTCCCTTGTCGGCTTTCGTTATAACGATGCTTTTGTCTTTCTTCAAATTTCTTAAGGCTTCATATTCTTGTTTGGTGAGATTAGATGGTATGTTTCATTGTGTCATTAATATGTTTGATATCTTTTGACGAACAGATTGTGATTCTTCATTGGTGAATTGTTGTAGAGCAGGTTCGATCATAGGTGCTATTTCCTGGACCGATAATGGCTTTCTAGTGATATTGAAATTCAGAGCTTTCTGTAGTAATGAGATTTCATTTTCGGTTAGTATCTTGTCTGACATGTTTATGTATGGCTCTAATATTCTTCATATCATTTGCTGAGGTTTTCTTTGGTTGTTTCTTTTCTTCGAGTTTCAAGAATTTTTGTATTTGTCTTCTTTTAGTGACATTATGAAAATGAGATTCTCGTTCATTAAACAATTTTTGAAAGGATTCATAGATATGGCTTGTAACAAGTAATGTTAAACAGTCGTCTATATTTTTGATTCTCGTTCGATAAGATTCAAGTTTGATGTTGCAGTTATGTATTTTTTCTCGTAAAAATACTTTGGAGGTATGATTTGCAGCAAGTATGGATTTGTGCGAATATTCAAGAGGTTTAACTCGTAGTGACTTTGGAATAATTCCACTTTGTAGACAGCGTACGTTGAAAATACGATGATTATAGAAGTTACATTTATGCTTCGATAGAGTAATCCGGTTTTTAATTAAGTTATATATGTCCAAACCAAGTTCACTTTTAACAGTTTGAAAAAATTTGGGCATGATAAAGCTACTATTATCATTTCTATTATTATTATTAGGATGCAGTAATTTCAATTAAGACGGAATTTCAAAAGGTCTCACACTCAGCTCTGTGTGCGGACTGACAACTCAATCAACCACTGTTTATGTATCTATAGTCTATGTTCATTAACCACTCACTGAGCGTGTGATTTCGGTTTACGTCAAACAACATGAAATAGAATGTTCAAATATACATAGTATTCTGTTGCCAATGCAGTAGTATTGAACTGTGGGAAAGTATTCTGTCTCTAACATCAAATAGAATGTTCAGATTGATATGTCGTATTCTGTTGCAAATGCCGAAATGAACTGTGGGAATATGTGAGAATAATACTCCGTTGGTACACGTTGTCGGCGTCACACCACCACAACACCACACAGCGTCTTCAGATGATCTGATTCGCACGCAACAAAATCGAGAAGGCTTTGAGATTATCCGTTAACTTTAATCTAGTGATGACGACAATGTCATCCTGGGTCTCAAGTCAGTAAAATATTAATATGAAGCGACATGAAAAGAAATCTTTTTGTCAAATGCTTACACTACTATCTATAGACAAGTAGCTCAAATAATTGTAAAATAGTTGTTTGATCCATCTTCCACCAATACCATTTCATGAAGAAAATAAAAGACAATTCAGCGAAGAAAATTTCCTTTTTGGTGAAGTCATCAATTAGGCTGTACATTCGTGTATTCATGTTAAATGTGTGAGTAAGTTTCAGAATAATTTCCGGTCAAAGGTCAAATTAATAAAATTACTAAGTGAAGTAAGCAGAAGACTGTCACCATTTCAGATAGAAATTAAAGGTGCGCATTGTCTGTTTGAAACGATCCTCATAAGACTTATGAAAGCAGTAATGATTCATGTGGAACCTTTCGATAAGTCTCATGGTTTAATGATACAAATCATAGTGCAGTGCGAACACAAAACACCAACAGAAAACAATTTAACTCATAAATATCAGAAAATTAGGCTTCATTATTTACTATGGAGCTAAACAATGTATTAATATCCTAGTAATGTGGTGAGAAACCTCGCCTGGATTACTAGGTCACTAGTTTTCTAGCCGGTCCCAAGCCCGGATAAAGAGGGAGGGTTGGGGCGTGGTGCTAGCAACTCCACCCCCAAAACTTAAACAAATTGCTACAAAAACTTCAACGCACAAATATATTAAAAATTCTAAAAATATAAACAATAACGTTATTTTTAATAATTTGATAAAGGTATTAGCATTAAACAGCGAAACGTCAGTAAAAACAACAATATCGTTTTGTTTTTCATTCATTGGGAAATACAAAAAACTTTATTACAATGAATAACCTTATTTTTCGCTGGAATCGGGGAAGTGAAATGACGCAGGCTGGTGAAAGCCTTCGGGAAGCCAGTCAGCCGATGTGCCTTCTTTCGATGAAAGCAAAAATAAGGATGGGGACGTGGAATATTCGTACAATGTACGAAACTGGAAAGGCTGCCCAGGTAGCCGCAGAAATGAGAAGATATAAAATAGAAGTGTTGGGAATCTGCGAGAGCAGATGGAACGGATGTGGAAGGTGCCAACTACCAACTGGAGAGACAATAATCTACTCCGGTCACCCAAAGGACGATCACGAGCACACCGAGGGAGTAGCCATCATGATGTCACCAACAGCAGGCAAAGCTCTCATGCAGTGGGAACCAATCTCCTCCAGGATAATGACAGCCAGGTTCAACTCAAAAGGAAGGAAGGTTACAATCATTCAATGCTATGCGCCTACAAACGTCTCAGAACAAGAGAAGAAGGAGGCCTTCTACAGACAACTACAAGCATTAATGGACAACGTCCCAAATGGCAATATCAAAATCCTGATGGGTGATATGAATGCGAAGCTGGAAGGAGACAATACAGGAAGAGAACTCACCATGGGTCGCGAGGCCCTCGGTGAAATGAACGACAACGGTGAACTCTTCTCAGACTTCTGCGCCTTCAATGATTTGGTGATTGGTGGCAGTGTGTTCAACCACAGGGATATACACAAGGCGACATGGATTTCACCAGATGGACACACCAAAAACCAGATAGACTTCATTTCAATCTCAAGGAAGTGGAGATGGAGCCTACCGGACACAAGGTCGAGGAGAGGAGCAGATGTGGGTTCAGACCACTATTTAGTACAAGTAACTTTCAAGGTGAAGCTGAAAGCCTCGAGGATAGGTGGGGATAGGCCACAATGCAAGTTCAACACTCAAAAACTGAAGGACACAACCACAAAGGACACTTTCACCTCAACTGTCAGAGCAAAGCAGGAAACACTACGTGGCATCACTGAGGAATCATGTGTGGAAGACCACTAGAACTCTCTGAAGGTGATTTTCAAAGAAACGTGTTCAACGGTCTTAGGAAGAAAGAAGAGACAAAACAAGGAATGGCTCTCAACGGACACTTGGAAGCTAATAGAGGAGAGGAGAATGGTGAAAGAGAAAATGATTCAATGCAAAGACGGACAAGAGAAGGAGACGCTGAGTTCAACCTACACAGCACTGGAAAAAGAAGTGAAGAAGAGTGCTAGGAAGGACAAAAGACAATTCTACGACAACCTGGCTACTGAAGCTGAGAAGGCAGCAGGCAAAAGGGACCTGAAGACACTATATCAGATAACCAAGTCTCTATCCGGGAAGAGATCAACACAAGTGAAACCTATAAAAGGCAGCCAAGGGAACCCAATTACCAAGGAAGAAAGACAGATTAAACAATGGGCGGACCACTTCAAAGGACTCTTGAACCGACCACCACCTGCAACCCGTCCAGAAATACCAACAACAGCATGTACACAACTGCAAGTTGACACCAATCCCCCAACGAAAGCTGAAGTCTTGAATGCAATATATATATATATATATATATATGTCGTGACACTTTAGACACTCTGTATATCTCAATGCCTTATTTTACTATGACGCTCTGACACTATGCTTGCTAATGAACAAAGATTTGTTAAAATTGTACACTTTTCTATTTTTAATAAAAAAACTCAGGTTGTGCGCAGATGATGAAAACCAACGAAATAAAATGGATCCAGATTATTCTGCGCCAATGTTTCTTCTTTCTTTGTTCAAATTTATAAAAGGGAAACATTGTATGAAATTAAGCTTTTTTATTGTTTTTTCTCATGATCCTGATTTTAGATGTAAACATTAACGCAAGTTGTTGTTTGCAATTTTGGCTTGCAGACAGCTCTCACCACATTATTATTATTATAATTTATTATTATTCCCCTGAGTTCCTAGTGGAACATAGGGCTTCAACTACACGTCTCCACTTGCTTCTGTCTTCTGCTGTAATTTTCACCTGCATCCATGTTAGTCCATACTGTTTCAGCTCCTCTTCACACGATCTCCTCCATGTCACCCTTGGACGTCCCACTCGCCGCTTCCCTTTCGGGTTCCACTCGAGCACTGGCCTGACGCGCGATGTCACCCAGCGGCCTCCTCAGCGAGTGTCCAATCCATCTCCACTTTCTCCTGCATATTTGTTGAGCGATTGGTTCTTGTTTTGTTTGTTCCCATAGTTTCTTGTTGGTGATTCTTTCCGGCCATCTGATCTTGAGTATAGAGCGAAGACAGCTGTTGATGAAGGTCTGCAACATGTTGGAAATATTCTTTGTGACCTGCCAAGTTTCTGATCCGTATAGAAGAAGAACTGACTTGACGTTTGTATTGAAAATCCGAATTTTGTTGTTGATGCTGAGTGACGAAGATTTCCAGATTGGTTTCAGGTTGATGAATGTGTTTCTCGCCTTCCCAATTCTCGATTTGACATCCTCGTCCGTTCCTCCTGTAGTTGAGACAATGCTCCCTAGATAAGTGAATGAAGTAACCCCTTTCAAATCACTCCCGTTGATGGTGATTGGCACTGGATGTAGCTGTTGTTGTTGGTGGTGGTTGGTTGGTTATTTTCATAACCTCCGTCTTGTCTATGTTCACTTGGAGTCCTGTCTTTGCTGCTTCTTCGACCAGTTTGTCGGTTTTCGCTTGTAAGTCTTCAATTTTGTGTGACATCAAACATAAATCATCCGCGAAATCTAGGTCTTCTAGGTTCTTCACGTCGGTCCAGGATATCCCTGTCTTCCCGTTTCCCACTGTCTGACGCATAATCCAGTCCACCACAATTAGGAATATCATTGGTGATAATAAGCACCCTTATCTGACTCCTGTGTTTACTCCAAACGCCTCGCTGAGTTTTCCGTTATGGATCACTTGACATGTACCATTGTCGTACAGCTGTTGAATAAGGTTGATGAATATTTGGGGTACGCCGTAGTACTCGAGTAGTTTCCGAATTACTTCGCGGTCAACGCTGTCGAAGGCCTTCTCAAAGTCTATAAAGTTGAGGTAGAGGTTTGATTGCCATTCCATGCTTTGTTCGATGATGATGCGTAGAGTTGCAATTTGATCAGAACATGATTTGCCTTTCCTGAATCCAGCTTGTTCTGGTCGGAGTTCTGTATCCAGTGCGTCCTTTATTCTCTCCAGGATGATGCGACTCAGGATTTTACTTGGCATCGACAGGAGCATGATTCCTCGCCAGTTCTTGCAGAGTCCTAGGTCGCCCTTCTTTGGTAGTTTCACGAGGTAACCTTTCCTCCAGTCAGTAGGCACCTTTTCCTCCTTCCAGACCTTTTGCAATAATGGAGTCAGCATATCTGCTGTCGTCTCTGGGTCCGCTTTCAGTGCTTCCGGGGGTATTCCATCTGGTCCAGCTGCTTTTCCAGCTATCAGAAGCTTGATTGCATTCAAGACTTCAGCTTTCGTTGGGGGATTGGTGTAAACTTGCAGTTGTGTACGTGCTGTTGTTGGTATTTCTAGACGGGTTGCAGGTGGTGGTCGGTTCAAGAGTCCTTTGAAGTGGTCCGCCCATTGTTTAATCTGTCTTTCTTCCTTGGTAATTGGGTTCCCTTGGCTGCCTTTTATAGGTTTCACTTGTGTTGATCTCTTCCCGGATAGAGACTTGGTTATCTGATATAGTGTCCTCAGGTCCCTTTTGCCTGCTGCCTTCTCAGCTTCAGTAGCCAGGTTGTCGTAGAATTGTCTTTTGTCCTTCCTAGCACTCTTCTTCACTTCTTTTTCCAGTGCTGTGTAGGTTGAACTCAGCGTCTCCTTCTCTTGTCCGTCTTTGCATTGAATCATTTTCTCTTTCACCATTCTCCTCTCCTCTATTAGCTTCCAAGTGTCCGTTGAGAGCCATTCCTTGTTTTGTCTCTTCTTTCTTCCTAAGACCGTTGAACACGTTTCTTTGAAAATCACCTTCAGAGAGTTCTAGTGGTCTTCCACACATGATTCCTCAGTGATGCCACGTAGTGTTTCCTGCTTTGCTCTGACAGTTGAGGTGAAAGTGTCCTTTGTGGTTGTGTCCTTCAGTTTTTGAGTGTTGAACTTGCATTGTGGCCTATCCCCACCTATCCTCGAGGCTTTCAGCTTCACCTTGAAAGTTACTTGTACTAAATAGTGGTCTGAACCCACATCTGCTCCTCTCCTCGACCTTGTGTCCGGTAGGCTCCATCTCCACTTCCTTGAGATTGAAATGAAGTCTATCTGGTTTTTGGTGTGTCCATCTGGTGAAATCCATGTCGCCTTGTGTATATCCCTGTGGTTGAACACACTGCCACCAATCACCAAATCATTGAAGGCGCAGAAGTCTGAGAAGAGTTCACCGTTGTCGTTCATTTCACCGAGGGCCTCGCGACCCATGGTGAGTTCTCTTCCTGTATTGTCTCCTTCCAGCTTCGCATTCATATCACCCATCAGGATTTTGATATCGCCATTTGGGACGTTGTCCATTAATGCTTGTAGCTGTCTGTAGAAGGCCTCCTCCTTCTCTTGTTCTGAGACGTTTGTAGGCGCATAGCATTGAATGAGTTAAAATATTATGTATACATATTTAAGTAAAATAATCTCTCTGTGGCAATAATTTTAGGATTTTGAATGCGAAATCCACAGGATATTTAGATTATCGACATGTTTTTCATTATTCAACAGCTTTACGCTGTCAAATCAAATCACAGTCTAGTGGAAATTTTTTTGATTGCAAAAAGCTGGAGCAACATAATCCATACCATGAAGAATATCTGAAGAATAGCTGCAGAATAAAATTAAAGAATCACCGGAAATTATTATCAGAAAAGTTATAAAATTCGTGGCAAGAGCGTATTTACCTTTGCCCATGAAGACTAGACCACAGCAGACATCTAGACTTGAGATTTGATTTGTGAAATTTATGAAATGACTGACATTACGCAGGCTGTGCGTGTTTAGTGCTGACAAATAACAGTAATTGTACCCCAAAGAAAAATTTTATTTAACAAAGCATATTATGTTTTATTTTCTGAATTTTAGGTGCTGAACATGCCTGAGTCTTCTCCTCTCAGTTACACGAAAACTTACTAGATGAATGGGTATCTGACCAATGCGATCCGGCAACAACAGAAAAATTATTTCATTGTATTTGAAAGCAGTTTAGGAAAATACGAAGAGGACACATGCTGTGAGAACAATATCTTAATGTACTTCACATGAAATCAATCTCCAACCTTCGGTGCTGTATTAGAAAGAATATGTTATACAACATCTAGATGTCAGTTAAAATTTTGTCGCAATTCTGGTTATAAATGAAATTATTTTACATAGGTATGTGAATCACAGTTTATTGTGAACTTTCAAGTTATATGTAGTCTGACGAATACTAAAATTTACAATTCAGTGAGACAGTCAACAAGAGAAACGTTACTTCTACATTCTATTTTAGGTAGTATTTTGCAAATGACTGTCATCTGCACGCACCTATACTTCAGTTGATACTATTAGCATCTGTGATATGAGTGAAGGAAAATGCATCAAAATACACTCGTCTTCACATTGAATATTCCAAATGAAACATTGAATTCAGCTATTTATATCACCGATGAGGTTAATCACGTAAAACGCAGCGTAATGAAGATACACTTTTATTGAAATACACAGATTTCCATGACTACACCCGTCTTTTGTACCGATTGCAAGAGGACGGCATTAGGAGATATTACAATTATTTCACATCAGAGTTTACATTCATACAGACAATACAATAAATCGGAGTTGAATTTCATTGCGAAACCATACATTTCCAATGAGTCACAGGCATCTGATTTCACGGAAGCACTTCAGTTTCGATACGCCTGTCCAAAAAATCAGGTGGCACACTAAATTCAGGAAACATCCAAGAGAAATATGTATGGATACACAGCATAATCTCAATTTAGCTACGACTTTTCGTTGAAGTATATTCATCAAAGAACCGTAAGGGTAATAACGTTACTTACAAATGAGACTTACACTTGATCAGGCACCAGCGCCTACTTGGTAACATTTCATGTAAGGCCTCATTGATTATCTGCACCTCTTACTTCATGCCATGTAAATAGCCTGCATTGTTGAAGTAACAGAACCCTCGAAATATTTTGTTAGCCAACAAACCATACTTATGAAGGGAAATACAGAAATTACTGATTCATCGTTTGTAGTATCAGACTCATACAATTTTTGTCACACAGAGAATGTTGAAAGAAATTTCTATTTGGCGCATCACTGTACTTACTATTGATAAGTAGGTTAACGTTTACAAACTAAACCTTTCGTAAGTATATTTCAGAATCTTAAACTTAATGCTAGGTATTGCTGTCAGCCATTTCTGCTCACATGCTTCTCACTTCGTCAACAATCAATTCACATTGGAATACTGCAAGAATTATGACTACCTGTCAAGCAAGCTATAGTGTAACTTCAATGAACAGCATTAATCATGAAATCTCATTCTATGGGTTTCGAACCCTTCACATGATTAGCTTACGAAGACATCAACAAAATGTCCTTACTCTAGGTGAAATCGAAAACCATTTTATTTATGTCCTTCATGGAGCTCTCTCTCATTCGGATAGCGGGTATATCTGAAGAATGATGAAGTGCGCGATACACTTAGAAATACCTAATCACACATTCACGTATCAATACTGTTTAAATGAAAGTGGAAAAATGAAAGGCCAAATAAAATAGACAACACTTTTGTGTCTTTATAATAGAGAATCTGTATTTCCTTATGAATGAAAACAACGAAACTATACTTTTTCTACTGACATTTGCCGAAAGCATATCACATTTTACTCAATGTCTATTTTTCTTCAAAATTATTGGATGTGCCTTTTTCATGTGTACGTAATAGTGCCAAGTAGTCGTGCAATACACTAAAATAAATGAACCTCATATCCCGAATAAATCTATTTCTGGAGAACTGAAAACAATTATCAATTTCAAAATATTGAAATTGCGCCAAACATTTATTTATTGAAAAGTGTACCTGAGAGGAGAACTGTCATGCATGTTCAGTAGCTGAAATTCAGAAAATAAAACAACATATGCCTTGTTGAAATATCTCTTTGGGGTTCATTTGTTGGTGAAATATAAAAATATCGTCAGCGCTAAACATACACAGCCAGGGTAAAACTGATGGTTCTACGATTCTCAGTAAACTAAGGTTGTGATCTAGATGTCATGGGCGAATATAATTACGCTCTTGCCAGGAGATTTATACCTCTTCCGATAACAATTTCAGTGATTGTTAAGTTTCAATTTGTCGTTGATCTTCATAGAATCTTCGTGATATGGATTGTGTTGCTTCGACTTGCTGCGATCGAATAACTTCAAACTAGATTCTGATTTGATTTGACAGCATGAAGCTTTCGAATATTGAACGTCATGTTCAGTGTTTATTTATACTACTCAACATTAGTTTTGTGGAGATTTGGTATTTAAATGAGATTGCTAGATATATATAATATATATTGTTGAAATTGTGGGAAATTAGTAGCTTCTAGCTTGGCATGTATAGTACTAGGTGTTGAATTTCATAGCAAAATTAAATAAACAGACAAGAACACCTGGCAACTTCATGACCAGATGACAGATTGGTTTTCTCATTAATTATATTATATTATCCTGTCAGGATTTTGAGTAAGCAATTTAAGACTTTGTTGAAATAAACCCTTAAATGTTACGTACCAAAGCAGCCATTCATTCCTTAGCTATATTTTTATGTTTGATTATCTCCCTACTCCGGATCTTTTAGTTTGACGTATACAGTTGACGTCACATTCATTACAAAAGTATGGTGCAGATATATGGATGACACTTTCACAGTGTTAAAAACAGAACATATCTCTAGCTTCTTGACACAAATAAACTCACTAGTGGTGGGAATAAAATCCAAGGAGAATTAGCTATGTTAGATTGTAAAATAAGGCGAATAGAAGAAGGCAAACTGCACACTAGCGTTTATAAAATGGCCAACGTATTCTAATAGATATTTAGAATTTAATTCATCTCATCCGTTGTCTGTCTGTAAAAGCTTGCTTATTTAAGTGTCTAACAAACCAAGCAGTAGCACTGAGTACTACAAGAATGGACCTAAATAGTCGAGGCGTTGGTGTCAAATAACTATCCTATAAAATTCATTGGGCAGATCAGAAATGGTCAAAACGAAAATAAAAATAATGCGGAAACTAATAATGAAAACATTATTAAGAGATAATATTAATCATCTACTCTTCTACCATATGAAGAGACCCCACCTAGTATTCCTTATAAAGCAGGAATTAGAGTTGTCGTCTCCTTGAGGGACAAGCTGTGTAGGTTACAAGACGCGGTTGACTCAAATAGGCAGAATAACAATTTGAAAAATACCTTGGAATGACCCGTGTGTTAGGCAGAGTACATAGGTCAAACTAGTAGATCAGCAGTAAGGAGATTATCAAAATATAAGAATATAGCTAAGGAAAGAATGGTTGATCGCACTCGCGAAGATAAGTAATTTAGAAAAAAGCTCAGCGATTGCACTGCGTGCATTAACACACATCCACACCATGCGGTGGGAGAGGGTTGAAATTCTGAAAAGTAATCTAGGTAGGTGTAGAGAGAGTTTGATTACTGAATCCTAGTTCATCGACTCTACACACAACACGTGCAACAGGAATGACTCATCACTCATACCGGAATTATGGAAAATATTACTACCAATAAAGTCAAGCGATGAAAAATAATGGAATTATATAAACGAAGTTAGGAAGTTGTTAGAGTACCTTGATATGATTATGAAGAGAAATAAATTGTGCTCGAAATATCATCGGTAAATATCACTGTATAACACTGTGTGACATTATCAAAATACATTTTTCCCCTTAATGCAAGTATATTTCGTTCTCTGAACAAATTTCAAATGACCAAACAGCTTCTCATACTCTTTCAAATTCTCTTCGCTCAAGTCACTCTCAGACGCTCAACACGTGAAGAAACACAAATCTTGTGATTTATTGGGTGATTTCATCTCAAGTTTTATTGTGTCATTTTTATGAATACTTATTGGAAGTCAAGTTTTCAGTTGAGTTCAAATTGTGTCTAATACCGACGTTTTCTCCACTATCACCACTATTTGGTAACGCTTACACAATCTGTCATGTTGTCCTTTTGAATACGCAGCAACACGAGTGCATATTGCGTCATGTGAAATGATTTCAAAATCATATCATCTATTTATTCATTTACCCAACTAAGTACACTACTCATGAGTAGTTCAGCATTCATTCCAACAATTTAATGGATTCACAAACAAAATTTTATTTGAATTTTAGCTGTTTGAGAGCTTCTAGAGTACCACCCGACGTATCAGATGAACAGCATCATAGTGAAATTTAATATAGAACAAAATGCCTACTATTAGCAATGTCAGAGACAGGATTGATTTTATTGTTAGAAGAATCAGGCTTAATTCAAAATTTACTGAACATCTTATTGTATACACACACCAAAATAATAATTTCATTTCAAAATAATATTCTCTAAGTGACAACAAGTGCATCGGATGTCATTCAATTGTTCTAGTTCTTCTGTTATTGATTTGAATTTATTGAATCGGGTTGTGCGACGCTGTGATAAGCGGAAAACATTTTCACTGCTTTCACTTCTCAAGGAGATAATTATTTCGCATTCGATAATGAGAATCCAGAAGATTACAGTAATGACAAAACGTAATTCAATTAATCAAAGCTGCCAAAATAACCTGGATGAGGAGGATGAATAAAGGTTTGCACACATGTTAAAGTAAAGACAAGACAGAAGATATTTTGTGATGGAATTCATCAGAAAGTTGGATGCAGGTAATAAAAAGCGTGGATGTACACATTCAAATTTCAGTCATGTAGTGCAAGTCAATCGTCGTTCAGAGCTGCAAACAATGAGATTGTGGAGAAGATTGAGTCTGTTTCTATCCAGCATATTTTCTATTAAAATATGAATGTACCAAAATTACTGAAGGATGTGAAGGAAACATTTATTTATGCTGAATGCCTAAGTCATCGCATCGTTATCGTGCCATCAGTGAACGAATGCGTCGAAGGAATATAGATGAGAACATAAATATCTGTGAAATATGATTAGTATAAGTTGATGGAAGTAATATCAAAAGCAAAATCATATTGTCATAATAGGTAGTTCATATCTAGATCGCCTCACATCACTAATTAAAATCGCATCGTCATCCCTCCAACACCGCAATTTCACACATTTTACGACAGAAAGAAAGAAGGAGAAGTGGTTGTTGCACACAAATGTGTTGGAGATAGTGAAAAAACACGTCTGATTATATTTTTGCTTCACATTCAATGTAGAGAATATTCATTATTATTACTTCCTTTAGTTCCTAGAGGAACATAGGGCTTCAGCCATGCGTCTCCATTGCGTTCGGTTCTCTGCTAGAGTTTTCACCTGGCTCCAGGTCTGCCCACATGCTTTCATCTCCTCTTCACATGATCTCCTCCAAGTCACCCTTGGACGACCAACTCGTCGCTTCCCTTTCGGGTTCCACTCGAGGGCTTGTCTAGTGATGTCACTTGCTGGTTTCCTCAGAGTGTGTCCAATCCATCTCCATTTCTTCCTGCCTATTTGTTTCACAATCGGTTCCTGCTGTGTTGGTTCGCTCCCAGAGATCTTTGTTGCTGATCCTCTCCGGCCATTTGATCTTGAGTATTGAGCGAAGACATCTGTTAATGAAGGTCTGTAGCTTGTTTGAGGTGCTTTTTGTGACACGCCAAGTGTATGATCCGTATAGTAGTACTGACTTCACATTGGAGTTGAAAATTCCGATCTTATTTTTGACGCTGAATGATGTTGACCTCGACACAGACTTGAGAGTAATGAAAGCTTGCCTTGCTTTCCCGATCCTTGCTTTGATATCCTCGTCAGTTCCGCCTGTAGTTGAAACAATGCTTCCCAAGTAGGTAAAGGAGGTAGTTTCTTTCAGGTTCTTTCCATTTATGCTGATTTCTGTCTGTCTGTTGTTGTTGTTGTTGGTGTTGGCCAGGGATCTTCATCACCTCCGTTTTCTCTATGTTCACCTGGAGTCCTATCTTTGATGCTTCTTCTGCCAACTTGTTGCTTTTCACTGTCATATCTTCCAGTTTGTGGGAAATCAGGCATATATCATCGGCGAAGTCCAGATCCTCCAAGTTCTTTGTGTGAGTCCATTTTATGCCTGTTTCCTCATTGCCCGCTGTTTGTCGCATTATCCATTCTACTGCAATCAGGAAAATCATTGGCGATAGTAGGCAACCCTGTCTTACTCCTGTCTTCACTTCGAAGGATTCCGTGAGCTTCCCGTTGTGGATTACTTCGCATGCAGCGTTGTCATACAACTGTTGGATGATATGTATAATGGTCGGCGGCACCCCGTAGTAGCGAAGTAGTTGCCAAATCACCTCTCGATCGAAGGCCTTTTCAAAGTCGATGAAGTTGAGATAGAGAGGTGACTGCCATTACAAACTTTGTTCAATGATGATCCGTAGTGTGGCGATTTGATTTGAGAATATTCAAGTATACGCCAATCTGTGCGTTTTGTGTACTGTGGCTGATGTGTTAGCTAAATCGCCGTTACCTACAAATAGCAATTACTCCACATCATAAATGCATGTCTGCAAACGTGAGCTGGCATTTGTTATCGAATATAACGTATGAGATGAAAGAAGTTACTGTCTGATCTTGAATGTTGAATGGAGCAACATTTCCTACTTTAAATAATGTGAAATGATACCCTGTGTCTCAATGCAAAGTTCAATCTACAACCAAACACACCTATATGAGATGACCGGAGACCAGAATTCTTTTCTTCATATACTTGGGTTCAGAGGTCAGCATAGGGCTTAAACGGCACTTAGCTATTTCATCCCATTCTTCGACGTCCTTTTCAACTGGCTCCACGACTGCCCGTAAGCTTTCAATCCCTCTCACGCTACCTCCTCCATGTCACCAAAGAACATAGGCTCGATTCATATATTCTCGATGACGACCTGGCGTGCGACCTCACACGAAGATCTCCGCTTGTTTCCTAACCATCTAAATTTACTTTGGCACATCCGTTCAGCAATGCGTTCTTCACTGATTCATTTCCGGAGATTCTTTTAGCTTATTCTCTCTGGTCAGCCATTTAAACAATCAGTTTGGAACAAAGTAAGCTGTCAATATGTCTACAGACTGTTCAAAACGCGTTTCATGATGCGAAATTCTGTGAACCAGATTGAAGAACTGACTCGAGCTCAGTGTTGGAAATCCGGATCTTGTTCCGTATGCTTGGTTCAGTAGACTTGCTGACTGAATGAGGATGAATTAAGGTCTTTCTTGATCTTTCGACTCTGCAATTAATGTCCTTATCCATTACGGTTGACTGTCAATTTAATGATGCCCCCCAGATACGTGTAGGAAATGACTTCGTTTAATTTTTTTCCCTCTGACACTGAGTAGCGCCTTCTGTACTTTCCCCACTGTCATTGATCAGCTTAACAATCATCTGCTCCTTAGTATTGGGCCATTTAAACTCGTAAACACAGATAATTGCAATATCATTCACTTGGCTAATCTATATATATATATGTTGTGGTTAACAGGGTTAAGTTGGGATAAATTTGCACACTTTTCTAAACGTTTCATACATGACAGTGCAAAACGCTGATGAAGATGTGTTGCTGAAGCCTGTGTTTTATTTGTGTTATTGATCTTTTATTCTTTTTACAAATATGGACGATAATCATCATGGACTGGTCACAATATCTGGCAGATCTGTACAACTCACATTGTATAATATGTATATATATATTATATATATATATACATAAAATATATTTATACTTTATTTAATCTATTCCTCAATGCTCAAACGTTTTACTGACATTACCGTTAACATACTTGTATGTTGTATGAGCACTCAAAGATAATTTATAAGACTGGACGTTCAGTGGACAATATCATTACACTTGCTTAGATTTTCACGGTGATCAAGTTGAAACTAACCACAACTGCTTTAACATTATAAATTTACACGAGTCCCAAAGATGCATGTTTTAATAGAAAAGAATCTGTGTAGTATTTTAGATAATTCTCACCACACTAGAAGCACAAACAGGGATATATGATGCTGCAACCAGCAGCAAGATATGAAAACGGAGAGATATTTTTCCTCCTGATGCGACCAGTTAAGAAAAAATGCCTGAATATATATATATATCACCTTGTGGATAAAATATTTTAATACACACTCCAAGAGCTTCTTAAAGTAAAGGTGCTTTCGAGCATATTGTTTCAAGCGAATTCTGAAATCTACCTGGTTCCAACAGGGCTGCTAAAAGGCAAGTGAATTTTTCGAGAATTTATAAGTCAGGATTTAACAGTTAAGTATTTCATCACTGAGACGTTTTCTGATCTACACGAGGCATTTACATGAATGATCCATCTAATACAATCAATTAAGAAACGTAGATAGTAGAGTTAACATGAGAATCGACAATAGGCAACGTGGTAGAAAATAGTTCCACATTGGAGTGGTTTATCTGATATACTTCTGAGTGTCAAGGTGGAATGTTGTGTGTATACACTGATGTGGTTTCGCTCTATATAAATGCTGGAAACCATATCCAGTTATTTGTAATCTGTTTAGTGCATGAAATGAACCGACGTGATTTGGAGTCAAACTGTCCACAATTTGAGTCAGTTAGTGACGAACTACATGTGAATGTCAGCACACGTGGTTCGCTGGATGCAAATTTTCACAAATTTCTTTCCTTGAAACTTAAACAGCATTTATTATTAGCATATACTAACACAAGGATATCCACAAGGCTACATGGGTGTCACCAGATGGGTGAACCAAAAACTAAATTGACTTCATCTCAATCTCAAGGAAGTGGAGGCGAAGCCTACTGGACACAAAAGTTAGAACAGGAACAGGCGTTGGCTCAGACCAGGAGCTGCAGATAGACCACAAGCCAAGTTCAACACTCAAAAACTGAAGGACCAGGACACAAAGGACATCTTCACTGCAAGCACAAAGGACAAAGCCGAGACACAAATCAACACTGGCGAAGAGGTCAGCGTCGAAAAGCACTGGAACAACTTGAAAACTGTGTGGAGTCAAACCTGCATGGACTTTCTAGGCAGGAAGAAGAGACAGGACAAACGGTGGCTGATTACAGACACTTGGAGACTGATAGAAGAGAGAGTGATAGTGAAACAAAAGATTCTCCAGTGCACCGACGAGCAACAAAAACAGGATTTGAATGCAAGCTACAAGACACTGAACAAAAGAGTGAAGAAGAGTGCCATGGAAGACAAAAGAAAGTATTATGAAGCTATGGCAAGTGAAGCAGAACAAGCTGCAGGCAAAGGAGACCTCGCAACACTCTACCAAACAACTAGGTACCTATCGGTCAAACGTTTGACACAAATCAAGCCAGTGAAGGATGACAATGGAAAGTCATCAATCACCAAAGAAGTGGAGCAAAGGAAACACTGGGCTGAACACTTCAAAAGACTCCTAAATCGACAACCACCTACAACGCGCCCAACAATACCAACAACGGAGACAGAGCTACCAGTGAACACCAACCCCCCGACGAAATCAGAAGTCCTGAATGCAATCAAGATGCTAAAAGCTGGAAAAGCAGCAGGACCAGATGGAATCCCAGCAGAAGCATTGAAAATGGACCCAGAGACAACAGCGGACTTGATGACGCCACTACTGGAGAAGGTGTGGAAAGAAGGCAAAGTACCTGAGGATTGGAAGAAAGGATACTTATTCAAACTAACAAAGAAAGGAGACTTAAGTCAATGCAAGAACTGGCGCGGAATTATGCTCCTGTCTATTCCAAGCAAAGTACCAAGCCGCATCATCCTGGACAGAATCAAACATCCCTGGATGGAAAACTTTGACCGGAACAAGCTGGATTCAGGAGAAACAAGTCATGCATTGATCAGATCGCCACATTACGGATCATCATTGAACAAAGCTTGGAATGGCAGTCACCTCTCTATCTCAACTTCATCGACTTTGAAAAGGCCTTCAGCCGACAGCGGCGATCGAGAGGTGCTTTGGCAACTATTTCGCTACTACAGTGTGCCACCGACAATTAGCATCTCATCCAACAGCTGTACGACAATGCTGCATGCCAAGTAATCCACAACGTTAAAAACTTTATGGAATCCTTCGAAGTGAGGACAGGAGTAAGACAAGGCTGCCTACTATCGCCAATGATTTTCCTGATTGCAGTAGATTGGATAATGCGACAAACAGCGGGCAATGAGGAAACAGGCATAAAATGGACTCACACAAAAAACTTGGAGGATCTGGACTTCGCCGATGATATATGTCTGATTTCCCACAAACTGGAAGATATGCAAGCGAAAAGCAACAAGTTGGCAGAAGAAGCATCAAAGATAGGACTTCAGGTGAACATAGAGAAAACAGAGGTAATGAAGATTCTTGGACAAGAACAACAACAACAGACAACGATCAGCATAAATGGGAGGAACCTGAAAGAAACAACCTCTTTTACCTACCGACCTGGAAGCACCGTTTCAACTACAGGCGAATGGAACTGACGAGGATATCAAAGCAAAAATCGGAAAAGCAAGACAAGCTTTCACTACTCTCAAGTCTGTGTGTAGGTCAACAGCACTCACCATCAAAAATAAGATCCAATCTGAAGTCACTGCTACTTCCTCTAGGAATTAAAGGAAACAATAATATTAATAATATATATTATCTCTTTCGTATTCCTGGATAAACCATCCTCCTGTTGATTGTACCGGAATTTTAATTTTTCCATTTACACGTAAATGAGTAATAAGCACATGCATATACAATCACGCATATATAATCTCACTTACAAATTGCCGGAAAATAGAGCAGTTATTCACCATTAATTTGGAAGAAGTTTTAAGAAGTTTTAGGAGATGGCTAAGAGTAGAACACTAATTGACCGGTAACACACATGAAAAACAGGTTATGTAATCATTTGCGATAAAGAGTTTAGAATTGATAGGAAGTTCAGTAGGCGAGTTAAGCATCTCTGATAACCATTTCGAATATATCCTTTCATTTCACACATCATGTTCAATATCACATACCAGCTTACATGTATGGACACACATTCGTAATGGGGACTGATTTCTCTTTTCATTTAACGGTGATTAGGCAAACAAATCATCCACAAAACATTCACAAATAGAGAAGGGCGTATACTGAAATATTCTCAGGCTATAACCGATGGGCCTCATTTTGTGTGTGAAGACAATTTCTCGCTATACCTAATCTAAATTTAAAGTCTTATGCATATTTAATCAATGAGACTAATGTCAGTTATTATCTCTCATATTCCTAAATAACCTGTTATCTTATTGATTTTATTTAACGTTTCTTTCGTCGTAGTATAAAAGAATCAACAACAAATCGGTGATCACAGGTTTTGTACTACATGCAACAGAGTTTCATTTTTCCAAATCAAGTCTGTCTTACAACGAAACCAAAAAAATTTTATTATGTGCTCAATCGTCTCCACGTTGATTGTGAAGTAAAACTGTAGCGGATGGGTATTTAACTGTCTAGAACACATTTGTGTGCAACAACCACTTCATGCCGTAACATTTGTGGAATTTCAGTGTTGGCGGGATGAGGCTGAAGTGTGGAGTAGACTAAATAATAACTGCGTATTATGACAGTATGAGTTTGCTTTGAATATGACTTCCATTAACTTATACTAATCATATTTCATAGAATTTTAATGTTTTCTTCTATACTCTTCCGACTATATCTACTCTCGTATTATCAAAGTGACGCATCAGTTCACTGATATCAGGATAACAATGCGACGACATATGCATTCAGTATGAATAAATGTTTCCTTCAAATCCTTCAGTAATTTTAGTGAATTTGCCTTTAAATATAAATACGATATGTAGAAACCGACTCAATCTTGTCCACAATCTCATTGTTTGCAGCTTTGAACGACGATTACCTTACACTCCATGACAGTGAGTGACTGAAATTTGAATGTGTGCATCAACGCTTTTTATTACCTGCATCCATTTTTCTGATGAATCGCATCACAAAATATCTTCTGTCTTCTCTCTGC
>OX235273.1:121698852-121731879 GCA_944472155.2 Trichobilharzia szidati | reverse complement strand
AACTGCCTAGTTAAGAGGAGGAAAAAAGGACATTTTAGTATATCCATATTCAGGAAGAAAACATTCTCCAATAAATATTTAGACTTCAAATCATCACACCCCATCAGCGCAAACATTTCAGTTGTTTCAAGTCTTCTTAGACGAGCACACTCTCTGATAACGGATGAGAAAGAAAAAGAAGAAGAAATATCGAAGACAACTGAAACTCTCAAGCAAAACAACAACCCAAGGAACTTCATCAACAAAATCAACACAGACACTAAGTATGGCCGAAAACGCATTCCGAAAACATGGACATCAACAGTCGTCATTCCATATAGAGCAGAGACGTCAGACGATATAAGAAGAGTACTCAATCAGTTCGGCATTAGAGTCTTCTTCAAAACATCAGACACACTACGAAACAACCTTGTCCATATAAAAGATCCAATCCCTAAAGATTCTCTATCTAATTGTGTCTATTAAATAACATGCTTACTTGGAATGTGATGCAATATGTGTCGGACAAACAGTTTGAGAAATCAAAATCAGAAGAAATGAACACTGTAGAACATCTGTTCGACCACCGAGAAATCCAAATGAACTGGAAAAACTTGAAAAATCATCAGCCATAGGTCTACATGCTATAGAATCAGGCCACAAAATTGATTTTGACAATTTTGAGATAATACAGAGAAAGCATTTCAGATATCACAAAGAAAGTCTAATATCAAAAGCACTCCATTTCAAGTGGAATCCAAATTGCCTGAATAGGATTGATGGACTAAAGCAGAATCTGACCTGGTGAGATTTTGTAAATTCCGGTTTAATAATACTTTGATGAAGCTATTAGCATTAAATAGCGAAACGTGAATAAAAACAATATCGTTTTGTTTTTCATTCATTGGTAAATACAAAAACCTTTATTATAATGAATATCATATACCCAATGCCCAAATTTTTTCAAACTGTTAAAAGTGAACTTGGTTTGGACATATATAAATCATCTAACCTACTTCATAACTCTAAACGTAAATACAAATATAATTTTTTACAAATGTCAATTCATTTATTCGATAATCTTCTACAATTATGCAATTCATCCACTTCACTTCTATCCTCCTCAAAAATTAATGTTGACCATGTTTATTCTTCTACCTCATTTGTATATTGACTGATTGTGATGGAGTGATAGTGTGTGATGTCAACTGATCACATTTGACAACACCATTACTTAGTCATGTTCAGAGTGACGAATAAGTGAATTTCATCTGACCCGAAGTTAATAAATTGTCACTTGTTTGTAAAAGTATGAGTCATACTATGTCAGTGGACTGAGATTCTCTCGCATGACCTCTGACCTATTTGTCATGTCGCCTGTAATCATACTGACTCAGTCTGAAATGTTTTTGTCTCTTTCTTATTCAGTAACAATCACTAATTTCCTGCATGTTGTGTTGTTCTTGTTGTCGTTGAGTGTGACTAGTCAAGTTTTAGTTAAATTACATTTTTAATTAAGGAAATTATTTCGCCATTTCCACTTGACCAAAGTAAATATTCCCATTAAGTCATATGAAAGCATAGGCGTTCAGCGAGGAGTTAGTCTTTCGGCGGTGTCATTCTCAAGCTGTACAATCGCATGCATGCATAGTTAATTCTCTCAGCAACAAACTGAAGATTTGCAAAGTTTTGTCATTCGAATTGTAAATTGTCAGTAACGAATTGCCTACTGTAGAAAGCGTTAATCATGTAGAAACTAAAATAAAATTATTCGAATTGTAAATAGTTTTTAGACAATGAATTTCGTCAATTTTTATTTTTTAATTTTTTCTTATTTTTGATTACAGCTTGATGCCACACCGTATTTTCAGTACAAGTATCGGTAGCCCAAATTTCACAGGCCGACCATAGATATCGGGTGTGCGTTGGCAGGGGATCGAACCCCAGACCATGTGCATGGTCGGCGAGAGTCCTAACCACTGTGCCACCGACGCACAATGGGTTAGAAACTAGTAAGATTAAATAAACAAGTTGGGTGACGCAATCTAATTGACGGTGTTGAGTGGAGCTCAGCTAAAATTAAAATGGAAGAAAAGCCTGGTTCACAAGAGTGGTAGTAAGGGGTGGGGAAGAAAATATTATCCAATTGACAAAACAAACAAGTAAGACAGAGACGAAATAGGAATTACGCATTTGGTGTTAAGCTGTGTCAGATGAACTTTAGATTCACTGACTGAACAAACTTCCTCTGTATGAAGACATATTTCATGGAGGTGAAATTTGACCAGAGTCTCCTATGGAATCAATTATAGTAGGTATGCATGAGATGATATATTGCGATGTGAACAACAATTTCGGTTGGGATAAGAAACTCCGGTGAAATTTCTCCTCGTTGAACTGTCTGTGTAAAGTGGAATGGAATAAAAGGCGAATTAATTTAATGGAGTTTGAAATTGTTTTGTGGCATATTACCAGCGTGCAGGTCAAATGGGTTATCACTGAAGTTTAATAGACAGAAGACAAGTAGTTCAGCGAAGAGTCTCTTTTCGGCGAATTCATTTTCATAGCTGTACAATCGCAAATATATATGGTTGTTTTGTGTGTGTGTACATTAAATTTGTCAAACGAAAATAGAATTAGTAAGTTCAGATGAATTGGATGTTGATATAAGAGAGTAGTAACAAAAGTGATGAGGTGTTACAAACGATTGTTAAAGAAGAGTTACGTAATAACGTGAATAGTTTAATGAAAGAGTTGAACTCAGGGTGTACATGGAAACTAAATATACGGAATTACACAAGGGTTTTGATTAGAAAAATAAGCATACAAACAAAAGTTAAGTCAAATCAAAAAACATAAGAAACAAAGAAAAGTTAAGTCAAATCAACACAGTTGTTACCATGGGAGTAGAAGTGGTGGAATAATTTTCTTTTTTATGCAAAGCTCTGATTCCTCTAGCTTAACGGCTAGGGCCTCTGCGATGCAAAGAAGACGGAATCGCACTGTCTTTGGAAGGTTATTCTTCACTTTGTAGATTACTTTGAAGGAGGCGTTTGTTGAGATGGAATGACCAGTGTTGACGAGGTGTTCTATTATTGCACTCCTTATGCAGCCATTACTTCCTTTCTGCAGCCACGCTGGATAGTTTTCTTTGACCCTTTTTGACAGGATACGCTTTGAACGACAGATGTACCTGGCTCCACAGCAACAAGTGAACTGATATATATATATATATATATATCACTGAAGTGTTGTACATGGTTGTGCGAGGATAAAACTCTTCTTAATGACTTCTTGTCCCAGGTGATGAGATCGAATGGTGGATTTGTGAGTAGGGAGGGTTCTGAGCGTCAGAAAACATGGTTCTTGCCAATTTCTCGCATGAGTTCAGTAACGAGTGTATTTAGACGAATTGTACTTGCCATACTGACAACCACTGATACCCTTCGAAGGATGACACTCCTTCTTGAACAACCCAGGAAAGATTAAGGAGGATCAATGAAGAACGATAGGCAGGATGCAGACAGGTTAACACACTGTAAGTGTAGACAATGACTGAGACCTGATTATCTCAACTTCTTAAAGAAGAAATTGACAGCCTGAAACTCATTCGTCTCCAGTTAAATGTCAGTGCATATTTTGCTGCTTCACATTTGCAGTAATCAATCTCCGAAATTCTCATTATGTTATGTCGTCACCTGACTAGTTAACAGACTAGTTAGTTAGATAACTAATTATCTGTGGATCATCCAGGCTACAAAACAATGATGACAACATTGTTAGTGCATTGTACAGTCTACGTTTGAGCTGAGGCGTTATTTTCTCCTTGATGCATTGTCGAATCATATTTTAGCTGCTGCACACTCAATGTAACTCATCCGCATTAAAATAACTCATATGGAGTGATATTCTACCGCTGTGTCGAAGGTCTACATCTACCACCACTTACTCTGTAAATGTCTCTGAGTGTTCGATGAAGTGTTCCAGAATTTAGATAACTCTTTCAAACATTTCCGATAGATGTCATATACATGAGGTGCTCGAGAACTGAACTGGGGGGAGTGTAATATTCTTTCTCTTCAGTAAAACGATCACGTTTAATGTCCGGTGATACCTACCGTAAGTCAATTTACAAGCACTGTGTTAGTGATCACCTGTATAACGCTCACGGAATCACGGCATAACAGATACCTGCGCACTGTAGTACCTACTATGCAATTTCTCACTAATTTGCCTATCCCTTGATTAAAGTTTGTGTGAGTGAGTGAGTGAGTGAGTGAGTGAGTGAGTGAGTGAGTGAGTGAGTGAGTGAGTTAGTATGATTGACTCGATAGCAAAGTCTCGGAGATAATTCGTCACTCGTCGTAATGATAACATATCTGTTAGTAAACAAATCCGTTTATCGACTTCTTCAGAAGTCCGGTTCACGAGTACAATCATTCCTCTCACACGAATTTGCCTCACTTCATATGATAAAGAAGGCTTCGCATGTAGAATTCTCCATCCACCTCACCCACTCCCACTCTGCTTCATCAGACCTAATTAAAATAGTATATATAATATGGAATTTAAATCCACGTTAGGAGTTCCTTGTAAAGGAGAATCATCGGATGCCCTCTGCTGTATTCTTAATAAGTCTGGAATCAGGGTGGCGTTTAGACCAACCAATCAACGCATTCAGAGACAATCTTTGTCTGCTTCACGACCTCATCTATGCAGTTAAGTAAAATAATATAGTTGGCGAAATATCGTGATCTGATTGTGAGTTGGATTACATCGGTCAAACCAGTAGATCGATGTCAACTAAATTATCGAGATTTAGCTGGAATTAAAATGACTGACGCTGATAAATTAAATATTCTAGAAAAAACTGAGTCTTAGGAATGCATTCACTCACATGCATTCACACATTAAGGTGGGACAGGGTGAAAATAATAAACTTTGATGTAGTTAGGTGAGGAGAGGGAAAGTGATTAATCAGCGAATACTTTTTCATCGAATCAACACCGAACACACACGAAATAGAAATGTAGCGACGCCTTTACCGTTTATATAGCAAATTACAATGAACAAAGTCTACCTCGACTAGATAAGATACATGAATGAAATTATGAAACAGTGGGAATACGTATTCTCATATGATTATGAGGAACACATTGTGCTCGAGACGTCTTCCAGTTAGCAAAACTGCATCACTGTGTGTTGTATATGCAATGAACTTATCTAATATGGAATGATAATTTGTAATCGCTTTTAGGATAAATCTGGCTGTTTCTGTGCCAATGCATTCGACTTCACAGCTGTAGAACGTGACTAAGATGTGTCGTAAATGATATGGCGAAAGAGGATCAGAAGAGTTCGTGAAGTCAACTTGACCTCAGCCGTTTCACTGTTATCGATCAATTTCTTTATCCGTGTGGACTACTGAAACACATGGTGGTCAACATGATTTTCAAGGGACGAGAGCTTGGCGGTGCCGTTGTGGTGTGATTGTGTATCTCTAGAATCCATTCCCATCATCGTCAATAAATACACATTTGTGCAGCCGTGAGAGTTACATTCTCCCTTCTCTAGTTGAGGCGGTGTTAAGAACAACCTGATCACCAGGCTGAGCGAGTTAGGCTTAGGAAGGAGTCAGCAGGTAGTGTGACTAAAGCTCAGGTCTAATAGGATGGATGGCCATACAACAATCGTGGGCGATATTTCTAGTTGAAGCTGATCGATAATCACCTGGAAATCGGTCAAGCAGCGTAACTAACCGGTTTCCTGTAGATGTATCTAGATTTTATATTTAACCTTCAGTAGATCAGATGACAATAACGCGTATATCTGTGACATGAACTCACAGCTCGTAGTATTACCGAAACATTAGTGTTCACTGTATCTAAATTATTGAAATATAATTATAATTCATTTATAATGTATTTGACCGGTGGGTTGTCTACTGACTGCAATTTTAATAAACAAAGATTAGTCAATCCCCTGATTCCCTTCGGCTAGACAAAATAATTCACTCAAGGTTGAATGCTTTGTTTCACACCACAATGAAATATGGTGTGCTTTAGTGTGTGTCGCTTGAATTTTCGTTGCTGAAATGTGACCTTGATCTTTGTTGTTCTCAGGTTTGCATGCTTATTTTTGTGGTTTTGTTCAAGCCAACTGTGATCATGTTCATGCCTGTATGCATGCGTGCAAGCATGTCTAGCACGATTGTAGTAGTGTATATTAGTGGTAAGATGAAAAAGAAGAAGAGTATAGCCATTTCCTAATAGTACAGGGGTGAATGGTTGGTCATCTGTGAGGTGAGATCACGTTGAGAAAAGTCTTGATGGTATTGTGTGTGAGAAATAGTACATATTTTTCATAATCATTTCAACACGTCAACAACACAAATAAAGTCACTATTAATTATCTATGCTTCAGTGTAGGACAGTTGTATTATCCATTGTATTAAGGCTGGAGTGAATACATCCATCGTCAAATAACCAGTATGTGGAATAATAGAGACTTGGAATAATACGTAAAGTGATTGCAACAACAACAATAGTAAAAATATGCTTCTGATATTACCGTAAATAGTGTGTGTGAAGAGGGAAGAATGTAAATATAGACAGATTTAGATTAGGAGTGTTCAGACAACAATCTTAAGTGAGAATTCGACTGACATTAATGGTAATAATAACCATAATTGTAGTAATAAAAGGCGGTATCCGAGGCAGTTGTGCCAACCAAAGATCATTCATGAGGGAAATCACAAACAAACTCAACTAAACACAACCAAATCAGATCATCATTTAGAGACATTTTCATCTCAATTAATTTAGGATTCATTGCGTTGTCACACCTAAAGCTATTTAATTTCTTACGCTGAGGTGAAATTCCCCCTAGCCTCCATTCATCATATTTCAGAGAAATGTCCTATCTCCTTCGACTTGTCAGTTCCTACATTAAGATTTAGATGATGAAGATAGTAGGCTGTTGTGGCCTGTGTTAATCCTTGCAATGTATATCTCTGTAGAGATCTAATTTCTCCTTGAGAGCACTCGCCGATAGAGTTGATGCTGCTGAATCGGATGAGGTGTTCCAGTCGTCGACCATTCTGTGAGGGAATCTAAATTACACAGGTATCTTATTCATCGGCGTTTTCATCTCCTTCTGTGGTGACGTCGAAAATGTGTGTTAGAAGGAGAAACTGATTAGAAACGTGAATCACAAAATCACTCCTCAATATACAGTATGACGGAATTAGGTCGCCTCTCCTCCTTCACAATGATAACGCAAAGATATTCGAATGCTCCATTCTCCTCTCATGAGTAAGGTGTGAGATATCACTGACTGATTTCATTCCTACCCTCTGTACTCTTCCGAAGATATGTGAAGCTTCCTGAAGCATCGTCTCACCCCTTGTATGCAGTATTCTAGATGAGGCCTGATATACACTGCGTATACCACTTTCACCATACACTCATCTGATCGTTTGAAGTCCCTGCGAAGTGATCATAGCATTCAAAACACGGCTGACAATAATTCCTATGTCCTATTGTCCGTTAACTTCTGGCAGTTCGGTGTCACCCATATCCTCCTTCTAGTGTGTTAGCACCAAGTCTGGAGTAGGAGGATCATGTTCACGGTCGTCTCGTGTTGTGTCATGTGTATGCTGTACAAGTGTCCATTCAAGGATAGTCAGTGTACATTGTCTATTGTAATAGGTAAACAGCATTGTGGATGTAAATTCCTGTGCAATAATAATGATATGTGTGGCATTCAAGTCACCTACTATTAGACACCTGTTTGTAGGCGTACAAAGTCATAGCCACAAAAATATTGAATGTTTTACACTGTCATGATAGAAAGCTGATTGGACTGGTGATTTGCTCAGAAATGATAACAATCCATACTTACTCAACATTCTAAAATCAAAATAGGTTTCGGTAATATCATTAAAATCATAACCATATTGATTTCAGGTGAAATCAGGTCACACATAGACTGTACAATGCACTAACAATGTTGTCATCATTGTTTTGTAGCCTAAATGATCCATAGATAATTAGTTATCTAACTAACTGGTCCGTTAACTAGTCAGGTGATGACATAACATAATGAGAATTTCGGAGATTCATTACTGCAAATGTGAAGCAGCAAAATATACACTGACATTTAACTGGCGATGAATGAGTTTCAGACCGTCAATTGTTTCATTTAGAAGTTGAGATAATCAGGTCTCAGTCATTGTCTACATTTACAGTCTGTTAACCTGTCTGCATCCTACCCATCGTTCTTCATTGATCCTCCTTAGTCTTTCCTGGGTTGTTCAAGAAGGAGTGTGTCATATTTCGAAGGGTATCAATGGATGTCAGTATGTCAAGTACAATTCCTCTAAATACACTGGTCAGATATCTGAACTCATGCGAGAAATTCGGAAGAACCATGTTTTCTGACAGTCATAACGCTCCGTTTGTAGCGCATCATCAGTGAGGTGAGAAAATGGAATATTGACCTATTTAGCGTGGATTATGGTGATACAGTAAATCAAGTTCGAACACCGTTAATTAATTCGCCTCTTCCCAATTTACACATATACAGTTCTGGGGGTGAAATTTCACTACGGTTTCTACTACTACCGACTGAAATAGTCCTTCACACCACAATATATCGTCTGCTTCATCACTACTATAAATGACTTGCAAAGGTTACTCTGGTCAAATTTTACCTCCATGAAAGATGTAAATTAGATAAGGTGAAATAATTTCTTCAATTAATAATGTCAATTAACTAAAACCCGATTGATTGTTACTGAATAAGAAATAGGAGGAAACATTGCAAGCTGATTGAGTATGATTATAGGCGACATGACGAATAGGTCAGAGGTCATGCGACAGAATCTCAGTCCACTGATAGAGTATGACTCACACTTCTACAAACAAGTGACAATTTATTCACTTCGGGACAGATGAAATTCACCTATTCATCACTCTGAACATGACTAAGTAATAAATTTTTTAAACGTGATCAGTTGACATCATACTCTGTCAATATTCAAATGAGACAGAAGAATAAACATGGTCAACATTGATCTTTGAGGAGGATAGAAGTGAAGTGGATAAATTGCAGATCAATTGTAGAGCATTATCGAATAAGTGAATTGATGTTGTGAGTTTTGAAATAGTAGGTTAAATGATGTCAAAGACCCAGAGTACCAAGGTGAAGATATGATGAATTTTTTCCAGTGGAACATAGGGCTCCAAGCTAGTGGATTGAAGTTTCTGTAGCAGCTTTTATTTTCAGGATGGGGTTGCTAGCCTCATGCCCAACATTTCCTCTTCACCAGCATTATTTCTGGCTCAACGAGGTAAAGGAGTTCGTCGGCCGGGAATCGAAACCCCAAAAATGTGCATGGTCGGCAAGCGTACTAACCGCCATACCACCGACACACTGGAGATGAACTTCACTGGAATGAATTTCACCGATGAGCGCAGTATACAACTAGGACTCAGGTGATATGATGACCGATATAAAAAATTGTTTTTCAGTATACTGTTTATTAGATTTAAGATCACTGCCCGGAGATTTTCCACTACTATATCAACCCTATCCATACAACATATTTTCAGAATTCTGTAGCATAGTGTATGGATAAGATTCGTATTTCCACCTAGAGAGATAGAAGAATGCTAACTCTAGTGTACTACCCTATAATTCCGTATTACTTTGTTTATTAGATATATCATACAGCGAAAAAGTATATTTACTGATGACACAGTTTCGAACAATATTTATTGTTCATAATCATTGCATCAATTATAATCACACGACTTCGAAACTTGAGTTTTATAGTTTTCTTTGTTCTCTCCTATTTGTCGTCGTTGGGGTAGTAGAATTTTCCAGATCTCCGACTGGACAGGTGTTGAATCATTCCTATTACATGTATTTGCAGTTGATTCGATAAACAAAGCTTCTGTTATCAGTCTTCCCCAATCGCCAACCTGTTACATTAGATCTTAAAAATATCATCTTATCCCATCCTATCTCTTGGCAGTGTTGTGTGTAATTGCATGTGTGAATGGTATAGCTGAACTATTCTCTAGATTTCTTATCATATTCGGGTCAACTAATCTAGATTTGTGCTAAGTTTTTATGCTCGGCTAGTCGACTGACTGACCCTGTTCTACTACTTTGACCTATGTATTTGACCTGACAATCACTGCGGACAGTGTATTACATAAACTAAATTGTCTTGTTTAAAGGCTCCACAGGATCCTTTAACCGACCAAGCTTGTTTCTAATTGAGTTTGTGGGTTTGGATGCCAGCCACTTTTATTCCTGCCAGAATTGTTAAGAATTCTGAGTAGGTTTCCGAGGTTCCTTCCTTGTATGGAATTACTACTGGTGATTTAGATTCCTTATTGTTGGTGTTGTCATTATCTTGCGCATGTTTGACATGCATGTCGTCATTAATGTTACTATTATTATGTTATTATGATTATTGTTATTTTTTATTTTGGAAGCATCGGTGTCATGCCCATAGTGTATAAGATGTTTTGCTGCTGGACTTTTTGATACAATGACATCGGCTTATTTTAACCTCTTACGCAAGTGCTCTATCATGAGACGATTCTTCTCAGAAAAAGACAGAAAATAATAACAGAAACTTACAACCTCTTAAAAGCCACTGAAAATATACTAACAAATTCTTATGAACTGAAACATAGATTAGATATTAGGTCAAGTTAAAAGGACATATTCAAGGTCAAAATAACAATGAAGACAACTAAAGTAAATAGTGGAGGTACTAGCACATCTGCTATGGCATCAAAACAAAATTTACCAAGGAAGGTTTAATGTGATGACAAATTGTTTTTGAACGCATAAAGTGTGGTTTAAACTTTCTAATTGCTAGGGCTTCCACAAACCTTAGGATACGCCCCAAACACGTTTTATAGATAGGTTTCAAAGATATGTTAACGTCAATTTTATGTCCTGTCTCTATAATATGTTTCACAATAGAGGAGCTACGTCCCCTGTTCTCACCATTAATAAGTTCTGAAGATTCAATTTGCTTCGGAAGCCATTTAGGAATATGCTCTGCAGCCAGACCTTACTAGCAGAGATCGATAAGTCCTCCCTGTGTATGTGTGTCCACACGTACATTGAAATTAGTAAATACAGTGAGATGTGACATCATTTTTCGCCTGTTCAAAGAGCTTAGATGGATGGATATATTGGCTTCACATTCTCAATTATATTAGCTGCATTAGATAAAAAGTCTTTTTAACAGCAGCGTTCAATCTTTGTCTAGCTGTTAAGCTTTATATTCACGTCTTTCTTATCAGCGAGTTGGAGGGTGGGTCTTGGTGTTCCACTGACTACTTGATATCCCCTGATGAACTTGTCTGGATAATTGTTATCAACCAGAGATTTTGTCAACTTTCTTTCTTCCTCATCAAGTGTGTCTTCAGTGCATATTCGTTGGATTCTCGTGAAGAGGCACTAAGCTCGCTGAGGCTCCTTTGTACCGAACAGGACAGAAACTAGGACAATTAAGATGCTGTCCTGTCCAGGTAAGTTTTCAATAAATAGATCTTTTTATTGGCCTATCAAACCGCCGACTAAGCAATATGTCTAGGAAAGATAAACAATTATCTTCCTCTTCTAGAGATGGAATTGATATGCTATTCTGAACTTCATTCATTTGATTTAAAATTGAGGTGGTGGAACAGGGCTTATCACTTATGATTAGGATGTCATCTACATACCGTCTATAAAGCGTCACATTTTCGATTAAATCCTCCGATAAATTCTCAATGTATGGCATATAAATATCTGCTAAAAGGGGCCCTAACGGACTTCCCATAGCAACACCATCAACTTGGCGGAAACAATCGCCTTCAAATGTAAACCTAACATTGTTAGTACATAGAAGTAATAAATCCCTTAAATAAGATATAGGGAACGGGATGAAATAATTGTTTGTGGAAATGTAATCACATAAAATGTCAACTGTTTTGATCAAAGGCACATTAGTGAATAACGAGTTTACATCAAAAGAGTACATATTCTTATTCGTAATATTAATATTACTATCGTCAAGAAAATTAACCAATTCAAATGTATCTTTTAACACATACTTACAGAATTGTGTTTTGACTGGATGCAATAATTCTACTAACCATTTAGCAAGTTTATGTGTTGGGGATTTGCACATTGACAATATAGGACGTAGAAGATTATTGGGTTTATGTATATTTGGCAAACCATAAATATGCGGGAATTTACATTCTGATGGTTTTAAAGAGTCAAATCTATCCTTACTTATAGCATTTAGGCTATGAAGCTTCACTAGATTAGCTGTCATTGTGCCCTGCAACAACTGAATATCTTCGCAGGAGGGATCACGGCTGAATTCGCTTTATCATCAAGAATAGACATCATTTTAGATTTCTAGTCACATTTATTCATGATGACGAGTCCAGAACCTTTATCAGGTTTCGTAATAATTATATTAGAATTTTCCCGTAGCTCTTTCAAGGCTTTGAACTGCTGGGAATTTGAAATACTTTTCTCTTTTGAGTTGTTGTTTAAAAACTGGTGAGCTATATCCAACATCTTGACCTTAAACCAACCCCGATCTTCATCGGATGTTGTGGCAAGTGTTTTGAGTTGGTCATATAAGTTTTCAAACTCAGCATGGATGGCTAAATCCGTAAATTGCATGCGAGGAACACAAAATTTGAGTCCAAGGGATAAAGTTTCTTTCTGATGAGTAGATAGTGTAATATCAGAAAGATTTGTAACATACTTATCAGGATTCACCGGAAAAAGATCTACGCGGTTTCCATCATCAGTTGAACTCCTCAACTAATTTTGTATATTTGTCTTTGTTTTCTGAGTAATATCTTTACAATACTGAAGAGATTTCATATGGCATATTAATTATAATTCAGACAAAATAAGTGATGCATAGGTATGAAGAACATGTAGTCCTTGTAACGTTTGTTTAACATTTTCGATATGTGACTTTGTAAGTCGAACAAGATTAGAGATATTTGGTTGTAGTTTACTGAATTTCAAATTTTTATAAAATTGCCTCGAGAAGGAATGATTTTTAATACATAATTCATAAAATTCCAACGTGTTGCGTTCGACGATAATTTTACACCTACTGTTAACAAGACCATTTAACCTTTTGATAGTGTGTGGAGGGAGCCTTCTCATTAAAAATTTAAAACAATTAGTTCCCTTTATGAATTTAGATAAAGTAATAAGAAGACGTTATTTGTCTGCGTTCAAAAACAATTCGACATCACATTAGACCTTCCTTGGTAAATTTTGTTTTGATACCATAGCAGAGGTACTATTACCTCCGCTATAGATTAGATAATTTAAAATTAGATAATGAAGAGAAAATGGTTAGTTTTGACAGTGTCAATCTATGTACCGTTAAATATGGCTTTAGAGGCAGTGAGAAACGAACTCATTTCTGGCCAAGAACTTGAATTTAAAGTGAAAGTACCACTGAGGTGTATAATGATGTGTATGAAGTTATGCCTGACTTCCACAGTATTTAAATTCCAGAGGAAAATATACAAACAAACTGAGGGAGTTGCCTTCGGGTCACCAATATCCCCCGTCGTGGCGGATATATAGATGGATAGGTGGGAAAACATAGCGATTGTAACATTCAACCCCAACCCAAAATTATGATGGAAGTATGTAGATGACACATTCACTGTACTTAGAACACAGGACATAATAATCAGATTTTTCGAACACATTAATTCAAAGTTTGAGGCAATTCGATTCACTTATGAAGTAGAAAGTCAGGAATGGGAGCTTCCACTGTTAGATTGTAGCATAAAAAGGAAAGAAGATGGAAAGTTAAACACACTAGTGTTTACGGGATAACCACACATTCAGACAGATATTTGGACTTCCGATCATCCCATCGTATGTCAGGGAAAATAGGTTTGGTGAAATGTTTAAGTGACAGAGCACAAAACTCAGTAGTACCAAGGAAAATCTAAGACGGGAAGTGATACATATAAGAGAAGCCTTGAAACTTAATAATTACCCGGATAAATTAGTCAGGAAATATGTAAGGAAATGTAAAAAAAATAAATAATCATAGTAAAGATAGTGATGATAATAATGATGATAACTATAATAACAGTATTAATGACGACACCAACAATAAGGAATCTAAGTCACCAGTAGTAATATTGATAATAACGTTTATGCAGGTGGAAATAAGAATAACAAAGGTAGTAATTTATGTTTATGTAGACAATTCAATAAATAAATTTGGTCAAATTTTAAAAGTTACGTAATACTAAGGGTGAAGTGCACAGTTAACCAGACTTTAAATAAATAACATAAAAATACGAAGGAGGTGGAAAATAAGAAAGGGTGGGAGGGTTTTGATTAAAATTTACCTAGGCAAGCAAGGGAGAGATAAAGGTAGAACAATCTTCTTTTGCATGCAAAGACTAGGATTGTTATCTCGAATTAATTCCCATAGCTTCGGCTAGGTGTAAAAGACGGGTTCTGATTCCATTCGAAAGACTCGATGGAATGCGATAGATAACTTTGAAGGCAATATTTTTGTCCACTTAATGACGGCTATCAATCAAATGAGCCAAAATAGAACTTCGTATGGATTTTATTTGACCTTTGCCGAACCATGAAGGAAGATGCTCACTAATGCGTTTGTAAAGCTGTCTAGTTGTTCTCCCTATATAGCTTTCTCCACAGGAGCAACTAAATTTATAGATACACATAGATGTGACAAAGCTAGGTTGCTTGTCTTTCACTTGAGCAATCAAAATTGGCCGGCTGGAAAATGACAAACAAAGGGTGGCGGCAGTATAAGTCCGTTTTATTGCTCTCGATAATCTCAGATGTAAGACTTCGCTAGCCACGTCCCTATCAAAACGCAGTTTCATGAACAGTTATTTCTTTTCAACTCTTTATTGTACTAGGATAACTCATTTGGACCAGCGTATTTTGGATGCATCCTAACTCATTTTGTAGGGAGTCATCTGTACAGATCCGTCTTGCTCTATTCGTGAGGCATCTGACCAAATTGACTTTCTATCGGATTGGTACAAAACTGAGGAAATGTGTATATTGTCCTACAGATATAGGTTTTCTATCGACATCTCTCTTGAGTGAACCATCCTCTCATCTGATCAATTGGATGTCAAGGAAATGTAATCTACCATCATGTTCTTCTTCACAAGTGAAGATGAGCGATGGATATGCATCATTAAATTTGATTAACATTTCGTTCTTGTCAGCTTTTGCGTAAAGAATAATGAACGTATCATCAACATAGCGCAAATAAGAATCAGTTTTATCTATTGCTAGTTTCACTGAACCATTTTCAACCTTAGCACGAACAAAATCTGCCATAATTGGAAAAATATACATTATAATCTAATGACTTTATCCCAAGCAGTGATAATAATTGTGAAGGATGAAATTATCAGAATCGGTGCTTATTGCAACAATATACTAATATAGTAAAAATTGTAGAAACCGGAATTTATTGGAATAGGGTGAATATTAACGCCGTTCTTTTCCCAACTCTATTCTAGCTCATCTTGTCGATACGGTTTACAACGCAAATGTTAACTAGGCGTTCAGTGAAATTATAATATGTTCCCACTAATCTTAACGTGCCTTTTCATCTCGTTTGCATGTATAGCTGAAGAATTCGGATCCATACAATGAGGCCTAGCTGATGTATTCATCAGAACAATTTACCACAGACACCTTAGTTAGCTGGCCATAAATTACTTTAATGTGTAGATCATACAATTTCCTCTTCATCTTCCTCTCCACCATTAAAATATTGGCACTCGTGGTTGTTCGACAATGCCTTGCAGGCCATAAGAAACGAAAGAATCTGATTCCAGTATAGAAAAACTTTACCAATTAGACATTTAGAAAGCAGAAGGATTCAGTGAAGAACTGTTTCCTTTTCAATTAGATCCTCAATTCACCATGGCTCTTCTCTGATATATATATATATATATATATATATATATATATTGGATTTTTATCACAATACACAACAATTTACCAATCAAGTGGCACTGATATCTTTGTTAACAATAATTAATGAAGTAAATTAATACACACAATTAAGACGTAGAAATGGTTGCAACAAATGGTTTGCAGAATGCATGATTTTGAGGAGTAATTATGGATTAAATGTGTGCACAGGTTGATTAAGTAGCGAGTTGAGAAAGAAAATAAAACGATTTGAACAACGATAATATGTAACTAAGGCTGAAGTGGTCATAAGAATAAAATAATTTACAAAGATAACATGTAATGAAAGATGAAGTAGTCAGAAAAAATAATAAAATAACTTGGAGAATTATAATCTTCTAAAGTTTAGGGGGAGGTTCGCGAAGTTGTCTGATCTATACACTCATGTAACGATGGTCAGTATGAGGAAAGTGGCCGTATAAATTTCTTCTGAATGCACAGTATTGATTTTCTTCGTTGGTGATCATCCCATTGACTTGTTGATACTGACTAATTATTGTAAGGTGTGAGATATCACTGACTGATTTCATTCCTACCCTCTGTACTCTTCCGAAGATATGTGCAGTCTTCCTGAAGCATCGTCTCACCGACTGTATGCAGTATTGTAGATGAAGCCTGATATACACTGCGTATACCACTTTCACCATACACTCATCTGATCGTTTGAAGTCCCTGCGAAGTGATCATAGCATTCAAAACACGGCTGACAATAATTCCTATGTCCTATTGTCCGTTAACTTCTGGCAGTTCGGTGTCACCCATATCCTCCTTCTAGTGTGTTAGCACCAAGTCTGGAGTAGGAGGATCATGTTCACGGTCGTCTCGTGTTGTGTCATGTGTATGCTGTACAAGTGTCCATTCAAGGATAGTCAGTGTACATTGTCCATTGTAATAGGTGAACAGCATTGTGGATGTAAATTTCTGTGCAATAATAATGATATGTGTGGCATTCAAGTCACCTACTATTAGACACCTGTTTGTAGGCGTACAAAGTCATAGCCACAAAAATATTGAATGTTTTACACTGTCATGATAGAAAGCTGATTGGACTGGTGATTTGCTCAGAAATGATAACAATCCATACTTACTCAACATTCTTAAGTCAAAATAGATTTCGGTAATATCATTAAAATCATAACCATATTGATTTCAGGTGAAATCAGGTCACACATAGACTGTACAATGCACTAACAATGTTGTCATCCTTGTTTTGTAGCCGAAATGATCCATAGATAATTAGTCATCTAACTAACTGGTCCGTTAACTAGTCAGGTGATGACATAACATAATGAGAATTTCGGAGATTCATTACTGCAAATGTGAAGCAGCAAAATATACACTGACATTTAACTGGCGATGAATGAGTTTCAGACCGTCAATTGTTTCATTTAGAAGTTGAGATAATCAGGTATCAGTCGTTGTCTACATTTACAGTCTGTTAACCTGTCTGCATCCTACCCATCGTTCTTCATTGATCCTCCTTAGTCTTTCCTGGGTTGTTCAAGAAGGAGTGTGTCATATTTCGAAGGGTATCAATGGATGTCAGTATGGCAAGTACAATTCCTCTAAATACACTCGTCACCTTGTAGTCGACAGATATCTGAACTCATGCGAGAAACTGGCAAGAGTCATGTTTTCTGACAATCAGGAACCTCCCTTTCTAGATTATCATGAATAAGGTAAATAAGCTCAATGAGGACCTCTTCGGCGGGAATTATATTGATGCAACAAATCAAATTCGAACTACGCTAAATTAATTCTGCTTTTCCAAATTTAGACATATACAATTCTAGGGGGTGAAATTTCCTTACGGATTCTACTGCCGACTGAAATATGCCTTCACACCACAATATATCGTTTTCTTCATCACTATTATAAATGACTTGGAAAAGTGACTCCGGTCAAATTTCACCTCCATGAAATATCTACATTGGATAAGGTGAAATAATTTCTTTAATTATTAAATTCGTTTAACTAATACTCGATTATTGATATTCAACTAAGGCAATAACAAGAACATGCAGGAAAGTAGTGATTGTTACTGAATAAGAAACAGATAAAAACATTTCAGAGTGGGTCAGAATGATTATAGGCGACATGACAAATAGGTCAGAGGTCATCCGACAGAATCTCAGTCCACTGATAGAGAGTATGACTCACACTTCTACAAACAAGTGACAATTTATTCACTTCGGGACTGACGAAATACACCTATTCATCACTCTGAACATGACTAAGTAATGGTGTTGTCAAATGTGATCAGTTGACATGACACACTATCACTCCATCACAATCAGTCAATATACAAATGAGGTAGAAGAATAAACATGGTCAACATTGACTTTTGAGGAGGATAGAAGTGAAGTGGATGAATTGCAGATGAATTGTAGAACATTATCGAATAGGTGGATTGATGTTAGTAGTTATGAATTAGTAGGTTGAATGATGTCAAAGACCCAGAGTACCAGGATCACGATGATGAAGATTTAGATTCCGTATTGTCGGTGTTGTCTTTCGCATGTCATCGTTAATATGACTAATAATGTTATTATTGTATGCGTCAGTGTCATGCCCATTGTCTATAAGACGTTTTGCTGCTGGACATTTACCAGTTTGTCTTGGTCGGAAAAGGACTGATATAATCAACAGATATTACTATCTTATCTCATTCAGTGGATAGGGAACGCCGTGTCGAAGTGGATAAATCATTCATGGTAGCTGATCAAGTGCTAAACAATCTTCCTAACGGTAGGAGATCACGTCTCCTAGCCATAGCTGAAGCTGAAACTGAAGCCATGGGGATCAATGAGAATAAACTCAATCTACGTGTGTTAAACAGTACATTCATCCTCTTCGTTTACATTAGTCTACCACAAGCTCGAAATAACACTGTGTTCTCACGACTAGTATGCTGCCTACTTTAACCTATTCAAGTTGAAGCTAAATGATAACATTTTATTTTGATAAAATCACACAGTGTTCTACAGTAATATTTACTGATGACGTTTCGATCACAAATTATTTCTCATAATAATATCAAGGCACTAATACAAATTTGTTGCTTCACGTATATACATGTATACATGTATTTTATCACAATGAATTTTTATTCATCATGGAGTTATACTCACCAGTACCCAACTTTTATCTTTAGGCCGGTTGAACCTTTTCCTCTTTCCCGTTTGTCGTGTTGGTGGTAGAATTCCACAGAAGTCTGGCTAACATGTGCAATCATTCCAGTCACATGTAGTCGCCTCACTTGATTCGATGAAGAAGTCTTCCCTTATTAAATTCTCCATCCACACACCCAACCACCACTCCTCTTGCATTAGACCTAATGAAAATAGTAAATTTAATATGGAATTTAAAGTCTCGATAGTACTGCCTAGCAAAAGAGGATCATCGGACACCCTCCGCTGGATTCTTGAATCAGGTTGGCATTTAAACCAACCAACCAGCCAGCCAACCAGCCAACCAACCAACTCAATCAGTGATAAACTTTGTCTGCTTCAAGACTCCATAGATCTGACTACGTGAAATAATATAGTTTACCAAATAAAGTGATTTGAGTGTCAGCTCAGTTGCATTGGTCAATCTGGTAGATCGATGTCAACTAAATTATCGGAGTTCAACTAGAGCTAAAATGATTGTCTCCGACAAATTAAATAATCTAGAAAAAAGTTGATTCGTAGGAATGCATTCACTCACGTGTAATCACAAAATGCGTTGGGACAGGGTGAAATTACAGGTTGTGGTGAGCACTGTGTTTATTTAATAACCACTGTTGATGTAAATACTGTCAACAAGTCCTTCATACACTCTGCTGAAGATGCCTTGTCCCCAGTACATCAAATCACCTGGTCAGTGACTTTCATGGCTTTAACACTTTTGATGTTCTTAAGGGTTTGAAATCTCCGTAACATTCCTATAGCCTAAGACCCTATGGAGTACCTACTGTTGCCCTCAGGAGACGAGCTGATATTTTATCCCAATTACCCACTTACAAACATATTCAATACTTCCTTCTGATGCGTGAAAAGACATTAAAATCACCCCCCTACCTAAGTCAGATTCTGGTAATAATGTCGAATTAGAGCCTATTGCTAGCACCTCTCCTTTTCTGATTTCAATGCAGAAATAACACTTACTCAATCTTGGACCCTCTTCAAAAAGTGTTAATGATCCCAAACAGTTTGCTTGTAGACAGGGAAGGAGTACTTTAGATGGTAACATGATAACATTATCTCCTACTTAGACAAACGGGCCAAATATCTAGGTTGTACCTTGCTCAACTACACATCTGCTTTTGACACAGCATCTAGATGCCTTCCTTGAAATTAACTTTCCCTTACTCAAACCGAGTCCTGGCCTGTTAACTGGTTGCATGCTTATTTCTCTAACAGAATGCAGTATACTGTATACAAGGATGAATCTTCCCTTGCCTAACTGTGCTCTCCCTTTTCTTCTCTTTTTATTTCTACATGACTTACCTCTTTCTAGTGAAATCAACTTTATCAAATTCGCTGATAACCTGGCCGCCTCACTTCCTATCAAGTACCAAGCAGACTGTTGCAAACTTGACAGCTTTCTGTTGGACATCAGTCAGTGGTCAATGCTAAATGGAGTTACGATGAATCGCTCAAAATGCGAGACTATTGACTTCTCTTTTAGACATAAATGCGATCAAAAACGACTGGTTGTAGCATATAAGGGACTGTAACAGAAACATTGTTGTAGTTCTATCCTCTGACCTCACTTGTTTATCCCATATTTTGTCGATCTCTAAGAAAGTGTTCCGTCTAAGCTACTACATCAAGGAGCCGAAGCAATCTGGAATTTACTGCTGCCCCCAACACCAACCAACTCAGTCTACAAATACCATACACGAACTGTCATCTGCAATCCTGTAATGTTATTCCTAAAATTGCTTATATTGTTGTTCGATCTAACTGACTGATAATCTCAACGCCAAACATTATTATCATTATTTTAAGATTGTCTTTTTGCATGGATGCAATTATTATTTCTTTAATTCAGCATGGTAACGAAGGAGAAAACAATTTTCAACTTGATATGAAAGTCTAAAGGTACGACTAAAGATTACAAAGGGCTTAGAGAGAAGATTGTGCGTCGGTGGCATAGCGGTTAGGACGCTCGCCGACCATGCACATGGTCCGGGGTTCGATCCCCGGCCACAGACGCACTCCTTTACCTCGCTAAGCCAGAAATAATGCTGGTGAAGAGGAAAGGTTGGGCATGAGGCTAGCAACCCCATCCCGTAAAATAAACACTTCAAGCCAATAGCTTGAAGCCCTATGTTCCACTGGGGAACGTGAAAGAAAAAAAAGAGACAAGATTACATAGTATTAGAAAACAGTTACAACGTATGCAAAATTAATATTTGATAACTGGAGAAATAATTTTAAACGCGAATAAAAGATCCCTAAATTCATTTATATAGTTCCGTTGTTTTTCACTTGATTTGATTGGTAGTAGTATGAGTGATGAATCATTCCTATTGCATGTGTTGGGTGTAGATTCGATGAACAAGGATTCAGTAATCAACCTCTCTCCTCTCCACCTACCTAGATTACTTTTTAGAATTTTAACCCTCTCCCACCAGCTATTGTGTGGTTGTGTGCTAATGCATGCATTGCAATTGCTGAGCTTTTTTCTAAATTACTTATCTTCGCGGGGTCAACCATTCTTACCTTAGCCACTAAATTCTTATGTTCTGACAATCTGACTACCCCTGACCTACTAGTTTGACCTATGTAGTTGACCTCGCTCACAGTCATTGCAGGGTATTTTGTAAATTATATTATTTTGTCTGATTGGGTCCACTGGGTCCTTTAACCTACAGAGCTTGTCCCTGAGTGAGTTTGTAGGTTTAAATGCCACCCTAATTCCTGCTTTATTTAGAATCCTACGTAGGGTCTCAGATGTCCCCTCTTTATATGGTATAACTGTAGATGACTTATATTCTCTCTTATTTATCTTATCATTACTAGTTTCACAATTCTCTTTCTTTTTCTTTTGGCCTTTTTCAATCTTCCTAATGAATTTTAAAGGATAGTTGTTTAACACCAACGCCTCTTCTATCTGTTTTATTTCATCATTTAGGTCTTTTTTTGTGCTACTTAGTGCCATTGCTCGGTTTGTTAGACACTTAACTAAGCCTGCCTTAACAGTTAAAGGATGAGATGAATTAAAGTCTAAATATCTATTAGAATGCGTTGGTTTTCTATAAACACCAGTGTGTAGTTTGCCTTCTTCTATTCGTTTTATTTTACAATCTAACACCATAGCTAATTCTCCTTGTTCATTTTCCGATTCAAATGTGAATTTTATTCCCTCCACTAGTGAGTTTATGTGTGTCAAGAAGCTAGAGATATGTTCTGTTTTTAACACTGTGAAAGTGTCATCCACATATCTCCACCATATTTTTGGAGTAGGATTAAACGTATTAAGAGCAATATTTTCCCAGCTATCCATAAATATATCTGCTACGATAGGGGATATTGGTGATCCCATTGCTACACCTTCAGTTTGTCTATATATTTTGCCTTGGAATTTAAAGATAGTAGATGTGAGGCACAACTGAATTCCTAAAATAATTTCTTCAATGGGTAGTTTCGTCCTATAAGTGAGTTCAGGGTCTGCAGTTAATTCTTTTTTAACTGCTTCTAATGCCATATTGATTGGTATGTTAGTATAAAGACTGGTTATATCAAAACTATCTCTAATATTATGCCCCATTGGAAATCGTTCAAACTCTAGACTAGCTAATTCATTTGAGATGAAAAATAAACTAAATGACATTCAACTAGAGAATGATGAAACAATGGTTAGTTTTGATATTACTGTATAACACTGTGAGACTTTATCAAAACAAAACTTATCCATAATGAAATTACACTGTACCACAGTGCACAAGTTTTATTCTTACATCAATGAGCGAATAAAAGGTGACAGCTATTTTCAACTTGATATGAATTACAACAGGCATAGAAACAAAAATTAGGCAGGGATAGAACGAATCACAGGTGTGAACGAAATGAGCAAGAAAACAAATTGGAATCATAATATTCAACTTGAAAGGTAAGTTAGAAGGTGTGAATATAGATTACAAGAGGCATAGAAACAAAAAATTACAGAGGATTATAGTATAATTGTAAAATAGTTATTATAAACGGATGACAAGTGTGTAATCTATATTCGTACCTTCAAACTCTCATATCAAGTTGAAATTTTCTTTTGTTTATGATCTTACTGTCGCTACTAATACCAAATAATAACTGCCATTAGCAATTGTTTTAATATTATTCGATGAAATTACATGCAATAATCTAACAAATGCTGAAAATTTCACACAAAATCAATGGAGCTATTTCGGAATAAAGCAAATTACTATTATTATTATTACTATTAGAAAATAATCATATGTTATGTAGTAAGGTGGAGAGAGGGAGAGTGACTAATCAGCGAATACTTGTTCATCGAATCAACACCGAACACACACGAAATAGAGATGTAGCGATGCCTGTAGCGTTTATTTATCAAATTACAATGAATAAAGTCGGTCTCGACTAGATAAGATACATAAATCAAATTATGAAACAGTGTGAATACGTATTCTCATATGATTATGAGGAACACATTGTGCTCGAAACGTCTTCCAGTTACCAATACTGCATCACTGTGTGTTGTATATGCAATGAACTTATCTAATATGGAAGGATAATTTGTAATCGCTTCTGGCATAAATCTGGCTGTTTCTGTGCCAATGAATTCGACTTTACAGCTGTAGGACGTGATTACTATGTGTCGTAAAGGATGTTCTTTGATTCTTATATTTAACCTTGAATAGATCAGATGACAGTGATAGATATATATGTGATGTAAACTCATATATAACATGTGAGGTCGATGAGTCATCCACTGACTCTAGTTCACTCAGTTTAATCTAAAAATTTTACTCAAAGCTGTGATGTTCTCTGGGTAGACAAAATTATACACTCAAGGTTGAATGGCTTTGTTTCACAACACGCTGATAATATTGCTTAGTCATGAGTAGGTAGTAGTGTATTACTAGATGTAAGATGAAAATCAAGGTGAGAGTAGTCATGTGTTAATAGTATAAGGGTGAATGGTTGGTTATCTGTGAGGTGAGATCACGTTGAGAAAAGTCTTGATGGAACTGTGTGTGAGAAATAGTACATATTTTCCATAATCATTTCAACACGTCAACAACACAAATAAAGTCACTATTAATTATCGATGCTTCAGTGTAGGACAGTTGTATCATCCATTGTATTAAGGCTGGAGTGAGTACATCCATCGTCAAATACCCAGTTTGGGGAATAAAAGAGACTTGGAATAATACGTAAAGTGATTGCAACAACAACAATAGTAAAAATATGCTTCTGATATTACTGTAAATAGTATGTGTGAAGAGGGAAGAATGTAAATATAGACAGATTTAGATTAGGAGTGTTCAGACAACAACCTCAACTGAGAATTCGACTGATATGAATGGTAATAATAACCATAATTGTAGTAATAAAAAGTGGTATCTGAGGCAGTTGTGCCAACCAACGATCATTCATGAAGCAAATCACAAAATCTCAACTAAACTCAACAAAATCAGATCATCATTTAGAGACGTTTTCATCTCAATTAACTTAGGTTTGATTGCGTTGTCAAACCTAAAGCAGTTTCATTTCTAATGTTCAGGAGAAATATCCCCTATCCCTCATTCAAAAATATTCAGAGAAATGTCCTATCTCCTTCGACTTGTCACTTCCTACATTGAGATTTAGATGATGAAGATAGTAGGCTGTTGTGGCCTGTGTTAATCCTTGCCATGTATATCTCTCCAGAGATCTAATTTCCCCTTGAGAGCATTCGCCGATGGAGCTGATGATGCTGAGTCGGGTGAGGCGTTTCAGTCATCGACCATTCTGTGAGAGAATCTAAATTACACAGGTATCTTATTCATCGGCGTTTTGATCAACTCCTATGGTGACGTCGAAAATGTGTGTTAGAAGGAGAAACTGATTAGGAACGTGAATCACAAAATCACTCCTCAATATACAGTATGACGGAATTAGGTCGCCTCTCCTCCTTCACAATGATAACGCACAGATATTCGAATGCTCCATTAACCTCATGCAGTTCGGTGTCACCCATATCCTCCTTCTAGTGTGTTATCACCAAGTCTGGAGTAGGAGGATCATGTTCACGGTCGTCTCGTGTTGTGTCATGTGTATGCTGTACAAGTGTCCATTCAAGGATAGTCAGTGTACATTGTCTATTGTAATAGGTGAACAGCATTGTGGATGTTAATTTCTGTGCAATAATAATGATATGTGTGGCATTCAAGTCACCTACTATTAGACACCTGTTTGTAGGCGTACAAAGTCATAGCCACAAAAATATTGAATGTTTTACACTGTCATGATAGAAAGCTGATTGGACTGGTGATTTGCTCAGAAATGATAACAATCCATACTTACTCAACATTCTTAAGTCAAAATAGATTTCCGTAATATCATTAAAATCATAACCATATTGATTTCAGGTGAAATCAGGTCACACATAGACTGTACAATGCACTAACAATGTTGTCATCATTGTTTTGTAGCCTAAATGATCCATAGATAATTAGTTATCTAACTAACTGGTCCGTTAACTAGTCAGGTGATGACATAACATAATGAGAATTTCGGAGATTCATTACTGCAAATGTGAAGCAGCAAAATATACACTGACATTTAACTGGCGATGAATGAGTTTCAGACCGTCAATTGTTTCATTTAGAAGTTGAGATAATCAGGTCTCAGTCATTGTCTACATTTACAGTCTGTTAACCTGTCTGCATCCTACCCATCGTTCTTCATTGATCCTCCTTAGTCTTTCCTGGGTTGTTCAAGAAGGAGTGTGTCATATTTCGAAGGGTATCAATGGATGTCAGTATGTCAAGTACAATTCCTCTAAATACACTGGTCAGATATCTGAACTCATGCGAGAAATTCGGAAGAACCATGTTTTCTGACAGTCATAACGCTCCGTTTGTAGCGCATCATCAGTGAGGTGAGAAAATGGAATATTAACCTATTTAGCGTGGATTATGGTGATACAGTAAATCAAGTTCGAACACCGTTAATTAATTCGCCTCTTCCCAATTTACACATATACAGTTCTAGGGGGTTAAATTTCTTTGCGGTTTCTACTACCGACTTATATAGTCCTTCACACCATAATATATCGTCTGCTTCATCACCACTATAAATAAATTACAAAGGTGACTCTGGTCGAGTTTCACCTCCATGAAATATCTACATTGCATAAGGTGAAATAATCTCATTAATTGATAAGGTCGTTTAACTAAAACTCGATTATTGATATTCAACTAAGGCAATAACAAGAACATGCAGGAAAGTAGTGATTGTTACTGAATGTTAAAGAGAGAAAAGCATTTCAGAGTGAGTCAGTATGATTATAGGCGACATGACAAATAGGTCAGAGGTCATCCGACAGAATCTCAGTCCACTGATAGAGAGTATGACTCACACTTCTACAAACAAGTGACAATTTATTCACTTCGGGACAGATGAAATTCACCTATTCATCACTCTGAACATGACTAAGTAATGGTGTTGTCAAATGTGATCAGTTGACATGACACACTATCACTCCATCACACCCAGTCAATATACAAATGAGGTAGAAGAATAAACATGGTCAACATTGATTTTTGAGGAGGATAGAAGTGAAGTGGATGAATTGCAGATGAATTGTAGAACATTATCGAATAGGTGGATTGACGTTAGCAGTTATGAATTAGTAGGTTATATGATGTCAAAGACTCAGAGTACCAGGATCACGATGATGAAGATTTAGATTCCGTATTTTTGGTCTTGTCTTTCGCATGTTTCACATGCATGTCGTCATTCATATGACTAATAATGTTATTATTGTATGCGTCAGTGTCATGCCCATTGTCTATAAGACGTTTCGCTGCTGGACATTTTGATACGATGACATCGGCTTATATGAACCTCTTAGGCTAATGCTCAATCATGAGAAGATTCCCTTCAGAAATAGACAGAAAATATTGACAAAAACTGACGTCCCCTTAAAAGTCACTGAACATCTACACTAACAAATTCTTACGAACTAAATCTTAGATTAGATAATGAGGGCAAAATGTTTAGTTTTGACATTGTCAGTCTATGTACCAGTATACCGTTAAATATGGCTATAGAGGTAGTCCAATACGAACCCATTTCTGACCAAGAACTTGAACTTATAAAGAAAGTACCACTGAAGAATATAATGCTGGGAGTACAGTTATTCCTGACTTCCACAGTATTTAAATTTCAGGGGAAAATATACAAACAAACTGAGGGAGTTTCCACAGGGTTACCTTTATCCCCGGTTGTGGCATATATATTCATACACTGATGGGAAAACCTAACGACTGGAACGTTCAACCCCACTCCAAAAGTATGGTGGAGTACACTGTACTTAGAACACAGGATATATATAGATTTTGCGAACACATTAACCCTTTACAATTAACCAAAGCTTTAGATCTCAGACAATCGGAGATATCGGTGACAACATATCGACTAACTCAATTTTTTGTTTTCACATGAATCTGAAACTCTGTTAAAGTCAGACATAGCTCCACTCACACCTCACATCTATTACCCTATTCCTAGTTCAGTGATGATAACTCTCTCTACTACGTCACAATTCCCTTCAGTCATTCATCCATTTCTGACAACTGGAACTCCCATATAAATTCGATCTTGTCAATGCGTTGTAATTGCACCAGAACCATACATTTACACAATTCATAGGTCGATTAACTTCTTAAGTCTACTCAACGACAATGAACATCTATCTGAATAAATCCTAATCATCATTCGTCCACATCACTTGCCTCTTCCTCTATCTCACTTTCTCCACGAAGTGCAATTCAGAGCCAACTACTAGTACTCCTATCAAAACACCAACCTCAATGTGCCGACTTCACTACTCATGCATCAGACAAACCGAACCATCACCTTACACACACAAACCCGCCACAACCAACAGCACGAAATACAACCACCTACCATTGAACACTACTTCTCTTCAGATGATACGAATCACGATCACGCTCGTCCTCACAAATATACTTCCTAATGGATCGCGCGGAGCAACACGTATATCCAAAACTACTCACCCACCCATACTCATTTCACTTCCCTCGCAACATACACAAACACGAAACCTTCACGTTTTACTTCAGTTACATTATCTTATGTGAAACGACTTCATAACTATAACTATATACGCAAGCATATAACGAAAACAGCTACATTAACGCAAATTTCACACAGCCGGCCGAACAACCTTACTAAACCCCGACTATCGCCCACAAATCAACTACAACCTACTTATCACAACTAACGAAGACACATTACACAAAGCAAAACAAAGAAAGACATTCTCGTTGTTTAATAAATTTGTTTATATCAGCAAAAATAGTGTGATCAATTATACATTATTCAAAAGTTTATTTACATTACATCAAAAGCCCTCGTCTGATTGATTCTCCTCTGCATTCGTATCACTCGCCACCTCCTCATAATCTCGCTCCAGAGCAGCCAAATCCTCACGCGCCTCAGAAAATTCACCCTCCTCCATCCCTTCACCAACATACCAGTGCACGAAAGCACGCTTCGAATACATCAAATCGAATTTACGGTTCAAACGTGACCAGGCTTCAGATATCGCTGTCGTATTGCTCAACATACACACTGCACGCTTCACCTTAGCCAAATCACCGCCAGGAACAACCGTCGGCGCCTGGTAATTGATACCAACCTTGAAACCTGTAGGACACCAATCCACAAATTGAATACACTTCCGAGTCTTGATACTCGCGATGGCTGAATTCACATCCTTAGGAACAACATCACCACGATACAATAAACAACACGACATGTACTTCCCGTTACGAGGATCACACTTCACCATCTGATTCACTGGCTCGAAACACGAGTTCGTGATCTCTGACACACTCAGCTGCTCGTGGAATGCCTTCTCCGCTGAGATGATCGGCGCGTATGTCGTCAGCGGGAAATGGATTCGAGGATAGGGGACCAGATTCGTCTGGAACTCGTTCAAATCCACGTTCAGTGCACCACTGAATCGAAGTGACGCTGTTATCGAGCTCACCACCTGGCCAATCAGACGGTTCAAGTTCGTATATGATGGTCGGTCGATGGTCAGATTACGACGACAGATCTCGTAAATCGCCTCGTTATCCACCATGAAAGCACAATCTGAGTTCTCCAATGTTGTGTGCGTCGTCAGAATTGAGTTGTACGGCTCAACAACGGCCGTCGAGATGTGTGGAGCAGGATATACAGCGAACTCCAGTTTCGCCTTCTTCCCGAAATCCACCGACAGTCGCTCCATCAGCAACGACGTGAAACCCGAACCAGTTCCACCTCCAAACGAGTGGAAGATCAGGAAGCCCTGAAGACCCGTACATCTCTCCGACAGCTTACGTATTCGATCCAACACCTCGTCTACCAACTCCTTACCCACGGTGTAGTGACCACGTGCGTAATTATTCGCCGCGTCCTCCTTTCCAGTGATCATTTGCTCTGGGTGAAACAACTGCCTGTACTTCCCGTGGCGCAAGCCGTCGATCACTGTCGGCTCAAGATCCACAAACACAGCACGAGGGACATAGTGGCCAGAACCTGTCTCGCTGAAGAACGTGTTGAATGCGTCATTCCCACCGCCACTCGACATTGGCGACTCACTCGACAGTCGTCCATCCGGTTCAATCCCGTGCTCCAGACAGTACAACTCCCAACACGAATCGCCAATCTGCACACCAGCTTGACCAACATGAAGACTTATACATTCACGCTGTAATAAAAAAATTTGAAAGCAATCAGATGAACTGTGATCAACTTATTCTGTGAAAAATTTTATAACTGCCAACTAAAACTCTAATAATGCGAATCCAACATAACGTTGGGTACCAATTCTGTTAATGACTCATTCAAGCAGCCAGTTCCCTGACTTCGAGATACCTGCCTAACTTGACATTCCACTCATCTACGGACACTTTGCAGAGATTTACAACCAATCTATGTAGATCACTGCCAATAGAATACACGACCAGAACAACCGATAGCAACACAATACGGGTTATAGGTGGACAAATATTTTAACTTGAAATAGATCACTCCTGCTTCACATTCTAAGTAACTACACATGTGAGGCTAGACAACTACGGGTTACTATGAATTATGGATTCCATGAATATACCACTACTTACATCAGCCAACTAAGCAATTCTCTTAAATCACCACTAATGCAAAACACAACAATATCAACAACGTCAACAGCAATGAGGACAACGACTTACCATTATGTTTACTGACAACCGCTTTCCACAAGTACAGTCAAGTAAAGTCAAGTCACGCCACAAAAAGTTAATGAGGCGCAGTAATCCCACCACGCTTATATAGCTGAGTTGCATGATTTCAGCTGCTTACCGATTGGTCATTTGCATCCTCATTCATTCATTCATTGGTCACTGTAATTCACACCATAAATAGTCAGTCTCACTTGTGATTGGTTAATGTGGAAATTTGCCTTGTCAGACATCATCCTCCCAGTCTGATCTGACCTGATCTCTCATGCGATCTGATCTGAAAAATCTTGACCTTTCTCAAAATGAAAATGCATGTGTGATGACGAAATTGTGGAGAATGAGATTGAACTGCCTGGTCATTGAAATGAATAGGTAGAAAATATTAACAACAACTAAATCAGTTCGATGATTCCCGAGTACTTTGTTGACTTTCTTGGGATGACTGAGACAATAATTAGAGTCTAGTTCTCAGCATTTTCATTTTCCATTAAGCAAAGAATAAGTATGCATTATAATATAATAACCTTATCCGAAGCAATGATAATAATTGTGCAGAATGAAATTTTCAGAATTTGTGCTTCCTGCAACTGCATACTAATATAGGACGAATAGTAGAAACTGGAATTTATTGGATTAGCGTGAATATTAACTCTGGTCAAATAAAGTATAATTACATATTTCAATAGTTTACACACAATGATAAGTTTTGTTATTGGTAATATTTCGAGCAAAATTACTGCCAGTGTTCACACCACTATTGGAATTGTTTCATTCACACATTTATGATTTGTACTCATATATATACTTCATGATTTTTTTGTATTTAAGTTATATTCCAAAAAAACATGAATGAGCAAAAATAATGAACTATATATATGAGTACAAATCATAAATGTGTGAATAAAACAATTCCAATAGTGGTGTGAACACGGGCAGTAATTTTGCTCGAAATATTACCAATAACAAAACTTATCATTGTGTGTAAACTATTGAAACATGTAATTATTCTTTATATGATCTAATCCACAATGCTCAAACTGTTTACTGATATTAATTAACTCTGGTCTTTTCCCATCTGTATTCTAGCTCATCTTTTCGATACGGTATATAACGTAAATGTTAACTTTGCGTTCAGTGAAATTATATTCCGACTAATCTTAACTTGACTTATAAGCGCGTTTCGTGCATAGCTGAAGAGGTGGGGATCCATGCAATGAAGCCTAGCTGATGTATTCATCAGAACAATTTACCACAGACACCTTAGTGAGCTGGCCATGAACACATTGATTTCGCCATTATTGATATATTATCTCTAAGGCTCAATCAGCATCAGTATATGTCGAGTTGACCAGTGAAAGTTATGTGAGAGAGCAAGTTGATGCGATTATGTGAGGAATAAACTGTGCTCGAAACGTTACCAACAGTAAATAACAGTTAACCCTCTGTCACATTCTATTCTGTCGGATCAGATTCTTTAGAAAGCAGAAGGACTGAGCGAAGAAATATTTACTTTTCAATTAAATCCTCATCTCACTCTGGCTCTACTCTAATATATATATATATATATATATATACATGTATACATATATATATATATATACATGTATATAGCATTTTGATAATAATAATAATCTACTTTATTCCAAAAGCAGTACTCATAACACAATGGAATTCTCAACATTTGTCACAATATTGCATCTGATTTACTCAAAATATAAATAAAATTAGAAATTAAGACAAAATTAACCAGAGGAATTTGTCGAGATTTACATTATAAAGTCAAAAATATTCGAAGCACGAATTGAGGATATTAATAATAATAATAATAATAATAATAATAATAATAATAGTGAGCTCGTTTCAAATAGTATTGTCGATTCAGTTTGGAAATTTTAGCATGTAATAGATTATTGAATCTAATATTCTATTGATTTAGTATGGTGCCGGGAGAGACAAAATTAACAGTTATAACGCAGCTTAAATGATGTTCACACTTATGGAAAAATAAACAAATAAAAGACAAAAAGTTGAAAGGACTATAAATATAAAAAGTACAATATGAATAAAGGTTGGTGTTGTACACTGACAACATCTAATGCAATAAGTTGCTTCACAGGATCATGTGAAAGTGTAGATTTACGTTCAGGGGAACGCACTTTCATCATGAATTGTAAGTACCCAGATTAGAATGCTGACTTTCATACATCTCCTTCTTCCTGTTTCCCATTTGTCGTGTGGGTGGTAGAATTCTGCAGAAGTCCGTCCGGTTCACGAGTCCAGTCATTCCTGTCACACGTATTTGCCTCACTTCATATGATAAAGAAGGCTTCGCATGTCGAGTTCTCCATCCACCTCACCCACTCCCACTCTGTGTCATCAGATATAAATTAAATAGTATATAATATGGAATTTAAATCCTCGTTAGGAGTTCCTTGTGAAGGAGAATCATCGGATGCCCTCTACTGTATTATTAATAAGTCTGGAATCAGGTTGGTGTTTAGACAAACCAAACAACGCGTTCAGAGACAAACTTTGTC
>OX235273.1:121673206-121698352 GCA_944472155.2 Trichobilharzia szidati | reverse complement strand
CATAGAATTTTGATACTTAGACGTGCGAGCATACAGTTTTCTGAAGTTACTTCTTGTTCTACCTGAGGATATGCAAGGTGAAAGCTGAGGGTGAAGTGGATGCTCCAAGTCAGACAAAATCCCTTTAGCAAATTTACTGCTCGAAGTCAAATGCCTATCGACAACGACGTTAACTATGTGGTCAACTGGGACACCACTCAGCCCACTGACAGTCTTCAGCATTCTACGAATTGTGACAAAGTCCTTTTTAAGCAAACCAGGAAAGAATAAGGGTGAACAATAAAGAAGAATAGGTAGGATGCAAGAGTTTATGAACTGTAAGAGGACGGGTTGAGTTATACCTGAGTGCCTTAACTTCTTAATGTAAAATGTCAGGCGGAATATTTTACTGGAGATCGCTGAGACATGGGAAGACCAGGAGAGATCAGAAGAGAGAATAAGTCCAAGATACTTAATTTCTGATTTAATTCCTATATCATTGTCGTCAATCTTACAACTGTCATTAGAATCGACGGCTTCTTTTAACTGTCGTTTACATTTTAAGCTGAAATTAACAGTTTGACATTTAGAAGGATTCAGTTTAAGACCATTAGACTCAGACCATTTACTGACTTCCGACAGAAAGCTTTTTATTTTGGTACAATCTAGCTGGGAGTTAACAGCCATTGAAACAGTTAAGTCATCAGCGTACTTCACAAAGTTTATTTCATCAGACTGAGGCAAGTCACGTAAGAAGAAAGAAAAAAGAAAAGGAGAAAGGACAGCGCCTTGAGGGACACCAGCTTCAGTAGGCAATGAAGTGGAAGACTTCCCTTTATACACGGTGTACTGCTTTCTTTCTGAGAAATAAGAGTGTAACCAGTTAACAGCCCAACATTCTGTTTGACTTGCAGCAAGTTTATTTAACAAGATGTCCCTAGGGACCGAGTCAAAAGCAGATGTATAGTCTAGGAAGGCACAACGAACAAATTTAGCCCCTTTGTCTAGACTGGAAGCAATGTTATGATATAAGACGGCAGCTGCATCTAAAGTGCTTCTACTGTGCTTATAGGCAAACTGTTTTGGGTCATTAAAGGATTTAAGAGACGGTACAAGACTAAGTAAAAGTAGTTTATCCATAGTTTTCAAAAAAGGAGAGATAATAGCAATGGGTCTAAATTTGACACATGCTCCAGTAGACGATTTAGGTAAGGGTACAACTTTATTGTCTTTCCAAACAGCAGGCACAATATTACTGGAAAAAGATTTGTTAAACAGATCGGTGAGAGGGTAACATAGAATATCAGAACATTTTTTGAAAATAATACTAGGTACATGATCTGGACCTAAGCTCTGGGAAGGGTTCAGAGACTCGAGGCACTTTTGAACATCACTTGTGTTAAAACCTGGAAAGGGGCTATTATTAACACTAGTGATACTGGGAAGCATGGAATTTGAGGAAGAATAAATAAAAGACTTATTAAGAGTACATACATCAGAAGAATACGGAATATTGTTTATCTGCTTACCACCAGTGATTTCCTTAAATAGTTTCCATATATTTGAAGCATTTTTGCAGGATATGAATTTCTGGTTATCTATAACATTCAATCTCTGCATTTCAGACTTGATAAGGAAGTTAGTTCTTTTTACACCACCTTTATCTTTCATTTTATATAGCTTTTCCTTCTCTCTACGAAGCTTTTTAAGTTGAGGGGAGGAGAAACGGTCGAATTTGACGAATAGTGTTTCTTTTGGGCAGCAGATTTCAAAACAGAATTTCAGATAAGACGTAATATTAGAGATAGTGTCATCAAGTGAAACACCATTAAACAGATCCCATCTTGTGTCACTGAGCATGTTTCTAAGATGTTGTACATTCTCATTTGAGTAACATCTGTGAACAACTTTCTTGGACAAGTTAGAGAAGGCTTTTTTGTGTAACTTTCCGTAAACTTTGGGTAGAACTCGTACAATACAGTGATCAGAGTTTGAGAGTGGAGCTCTTTTACGAGCTTCGTATATTCCAGAATCATTTATGAATACTAAATCAAGCGAAGTATCTTGTCGAGTTGGGAAGTTAACTAAATTTTCATGACCCAGCAATGTAATAAAACTGTAGTCACTGGCGTTGAAGTCACCAGTTACTACAGACAAGGAGTTACCAAACGAAGCAGCAGCAAAAATAGTGAATTCGTCAGCAAAGATCGATATTTCTGAGGGACTGCAAGAAGATGTGACATAGATATTTGTGACAAAAATGCAGTTATACTTAGATAAGTGTTTAGGTCGGCATTTAACAGTTATACAATCAATATTGTCATTTGAGAATTTGAAGCAGACGTTGTTGGCATTAGACCACTGAGAATTAATAAAAGTGGCAACACCTCCACCTCTCTTCTTCTTTGAGCTGCATCGGTCTTGTCTGTACATTGTGAAATCAGGTAAAGAGACTAAATTATCGTCATATGAATCGTGCAGCCAAGTTTCTTGAAGAGTAATTACAGCAGTATTACAATATACATTTGAGTATAATAGTGAATGCAAGTAATTAATCTTGTTTGGTAGAGATCTGCAATTTGTGCTCATAATCACAGGAACAGTCATCAAATGCATTGGAGTACGCTTTAAAGCTCGTTGCCATCCACCATGAGGCTTTTTCTTAAGTTTGTTAGAAACTAGTAAATCAGCCGGTTGGAAACGTTTTAAATAACCGCGAGAGTAAACAATACGATTAGGACACATAATTGAATGATTAAAATAAAATAAATCCGAGGAAATAGATGCAATATGTAGGATGGAAATTTTGGTAGCCCAAGATTTAAGCAGGCCGCCGAGTATGTGAAATGTTATTTTATGATTGTTTAGAGTTGTTTCAACCAAATTAACTGACCATCTTGGCGATAAACATTCTTAATTATCATTTCATAACTTCTTGCATGACTATAGCTTTACTGTCACCATGCATAATCATATCATAGCTTCCACTACCCAATACTGAGTTATTATTATATGATGTTTATTTTCCTTTCTACTTGTTGGTACTTTTTCGCATTTATAATTATTTTGTGTTTATCCTGTGTGTTTTTTTGCTGTTGGTGTCTTTAGATTTATTTCTTTGTTTGTTTAATACTCCTTCTAAATGTTTGTAAAATTAGATGCAAATATTGTAGATATGTGCTGAAAATTCCACATTGTACCACTAGTACTGTTTCTGGAATAAAGCGAATTATTATTATTATTATTATAAGAAGAAATTAGATCTCTGCAGAGATATACATTGCAAGCATTAACACAGTCCATAACAGCCCACTATCTTCATCATTTAATCTCAATGTAGGAAGTGACAAGTCGAGGGAGATAGGACATTTCTCTGAAATATGATGAATGGGGGCTAGGGGGAATTTCACCTCAGCTTAAGAAATTTAATAGCTTAAGGTGTGACAACGCAATGAAACCTAAATTAGCTGAGCTGAATACATCTGTAAATGATGATCTGCTTTTGTTGTGTTTAGTTGAGTTTTTTTCTGGTTAACCTCATGCGTGATCGTTGGTTGTCACAACCGAATAAGTGATTACTTTTTATTATAACAATTATTATCATTTTTGTTGTTATTATTTGTAGTAGTAAGGGCGTTCTGAGTTGAGGATTTTGTCTGAACACTCCTAATCTAATCCTGTCTATAACTTACATTCCTCACTCCACACATATACTGCTTGCAAAAACATCGACAGCATATCAGTATCATTATTGTTGTTGTAATCAGTTTACGTATTATTCCAAGTCTCCATTATTCCACATACTGGTTATTTGACGATGGATGTATTCACTCTAGCCTTAATACAATGGATAATACAACTGTCTTACACTGAAGCATAGATAAGTAATAGTGACTTTATTTTTGTTGTTGACGTGATAAGATGACCATGAAAAACTATGTACTATTTCTCACACACAATTCCATCAAAACTTTTCTCAACGTGACCTCACCTCACAAATGACCAACCATTCACCCCTGTACTATTAACACATGACTACTCTCCCCTTCATTTTCATCCTACCACTAATAATACACTACTACAATCATGCAAGCTGTTAATGCGTGCTTGCAAACATGAACGTCATAACATTGGAATCTATCACAATAAGCGGAGACAACAAACATCAACAAAGGTCAGATTTCAGCTACTCCTGACTAATCAATATTATCAGTGTGTTGTGAAACAAAGCCATTTAGTCTACCCAGATAATATAACAGATATGCGTAAAAATTTTAGATTAAACTGAGTGAATTAGAGTCACTGGATGACTCATCGACCTCACATGTTATAAATGAGTTTACATCACAGATATATCTATCACTGTCATCTGATCTATTCAAGGTTAAATATAAGAATCAAAGAACATCCTTTACGACACATAGTGATCACGTCCTACAGCTGTGAAGTCGAATTCATTGGCACAGAAACAGCCAGATTTATCCTGAAAGCGATTACAAATTATCATTCCATATTAGATAAGTTCATTGCATATACAACACACAGTGATGCAGTATTGCTAACTGGAAGACGTTTCGAGCACAATGTGTTCCTCATAATCATATGAGAATACGTATTCACACTGTTTCATAATTTGATTCATGTATCTTATCTAGTCGAGGCCGACTTTATTCATTGTAAATTGATATATAAACGGTACAGGCATCGCTACATCTCTATTTCGTGTGTGTTCGGTGTTGATTCGATGAACAAGTATTCGCTGATTAATCACTCTCGCTCTCTCCACCTTACTACATAACATATGATTATTTTCTAATAGTAGTAATAATAATAATAGTAATTTGCTTTATTCCAAAATAGCTCCATTGATTTTGTGTGAAATTTTCAGCATTTGGTAGATTATTGCATGTAATTTCATCGAATATTATTAAAACAATTGCTAATGGCAGCTCTTATTTGTTATTAGTATTGACAGTAGGATCATAAAGAAAAAGAAAATTTTCAACTTGATATGAGAGTTTGAAGGTACGAATATAGATTACACACTTGTCATCCGTTTATAATAACTATTTTACAATTATACTCTAATCCTCTGTAATTTTTTGTTTCTATGCCTCTTGTAATCTATATTCACACCTTCTAACTTACCTTTCAAGTTGAATATTATGATTCCAATTTGTTTTCTTGCTCATTTCGTTCACACCTGTGACTCGTTCTATCCCTGCCTGATTTTTGTTTCTATGTCTGTTGTAATTCATATCAAGTTGAAAATAGCTGTCACCTTTTATTCGCTCATTGATATAAGAATAAAACTTGTGCACTGTGGTAGAGTGTAATTCCATTATGAGTAAATTTTGTTTTGATAAAGTCTCACAGTGTTATACAGTAATATCAAAACTAACCATTGTTTCATCATTCTCTAGTTGAATGTCATTTAGTTTATTTTTCATCTCAAATGAATTAGCTAGTCTAGAGTTTGAACGATTTCCAATGGGGCATAATATTAGAGCTAGTTTTGATATAACCAGTCTTTATACTAACATACCAATCAATATGGCCTTAGAAGCAGTTAAAAAAGAATTAACTGCAGACCCTGAACTCACTTATAGGACGAAGCTACCCATTGAAGAAATTATTTTAGGAATTCAGTTATGCCTCACATCTACTATCTTTAAATTCCAAGGCAAAATATATAGACAAACTGAAGGTGTAGCAATGGGATCACCAATATCCCCTATCGTAGCAGATATATTTATGGATAGCTGGGAAAATATGGCACCTAATACGTTTAATCCTACTCCAAAAATATGGTGGAGATATGTGGATGACACTTTCACAGTGTTAAAAACAGAACATATCTCTAGCTTCTTGACACACATAAACTCACTAGTCGAGGGAATAAAATTCACATTTGAAGCGGAAAATGAACAAGGAGAATTAGCTATGTTGGATTGTAAAATAAAAACGAATAGAAGAAGGCAAACTACACACTAGTGTTTATAGAAAACCAACACATTCTGAAAGATATTTAGACTTAATTCATCTCATCCGTTAACTGTTAAGGCAGGCTTAGTTAAGTGTTTAACAAACCGAGCAGTAGCACTAAGTAGCACAAGAAAAGACCTAAATGATGAAATAAAACAGATAGAAGAAGCATTGGTGTTAAATAACTAACTATCCTATAAAATTCATTAGGAATATCAATAAAGGTCAAAAGTAAAATAAAAATAATGGTGAAACTAATAATGATAACATAAATAAGAGAGAATATAAGTCATCTACAGTTATACCATATAAAGAGGGGACATCTGAGACCCTGCGTAGGATTCTAAATAAAGCAGGAATTAGGGTGGCATTTAAACCTACAAACTCACTCAGGGACAAGCTCTGTAGGTTAAAGGACCCGGTGGACCCAATTAGACAAAATAATTTAATTTACAAAATACCCTGCAATGACTGTGAGCGAGGTCAACTACATAGGTCAAACTAGTAGGTTGGGGGTAGTCAGATTGTCAGAACATAAGAATTTAGCTAAGGTAAGAATGGTTGACCCCACCCGCGAAGATAAGTAATTTAGAAAAAAGCTCAGCATGCATTAGCACACAACCACACAATAGGGTGGGAGAGGGTGAAAATTCTAAAAAGTAATCTAGGTAGGTGGAGAGAGAGGTTGATTACTGAATCCTTGTTCATCGAATCTACACCCAACACATGCAATAGGAATGATTCATCACTCATACTACTACCAATCAAATCAAGTGAAAAACAACGGAACTATATAAATGAATTTAGGGACCTTTTATTCGCGTTTAAAATTATTTCTCCAGTTATCAAATATTAATTTTGCATACGTTGTAACTGTTTTCTAATACTATGTAATCTTGTCTCTTTTTTTCCTTCACGTTCCCCAGTGGAACATAGGGCTTCAAGCTATTGGCTTGAAGTGTTTATTTTACGGGATGGGGTTGCTAGCCTCATGCCCAACCTTTCCTCTTCACCAGCATTATTTCTGGCTTAGCGAAGTAAAGGAGTGCGTCGGCCGGGGATCGAACTCCGGACCATGTGCATGGTCGGCGAGCGTCCTAACCGTTATGCCACCGACGCACAATCTTGTCTCTAAGCCCTTTGTAATCTTTAGTCGTACCTTTAGACTTTCATATCAAGTTGAAAATTGTTATCTCCTTCGTTACCATGTTGAATTAAACAAATAATAATTGCATCCATGTAAAAAGACAATCTTAAAATAATGATAATAATGTTTGGGGTTGAGATTATCAGTCAGTTAGATCGAACAACAATATAAGCAATTTTAGGAATAAAATTACAGGATTGCAGATGACAGTTCGTGTATGGTATTTGTAGACTGAGTTGGTTGGTGTTGGGGGCAGTAGTAAATTCCAGATTGCTTCAGCTCCTTGATGTAGCAGCTTAGACCGAACACTTTCTTAGAAATCGCCAAAATATGGGATAAGCAAGTGAGGTCAGAGGATAGAACTACAACAATGTTTCTGTTACAGTCCCCTATATGCTACAACCAGTCGTTGTTGATCGCATTTATGTCTAAAATAGAAGTCAATAGTCTCGTATTTTGAGGGATTCATCGTAACTCCATTTAGCTTTGACCACCGACTGATGTCCAACAGAAAGCTATCAAGTTTGTAATAGTCTGCTTGGTACTTGATAGGAAGTGAGACGGCCAGGTTATCAGCGAATTTGATAAAGTTGATTTCACTAGAAAGACGTAAGTCATGTAGAAAGAAAAAGAGAAGAAAAGGGAGAGCACAGTTAGGCAAGGGAAGATTCATCCTTGTATACAGTATACTGCATTCTGTTAGAGAAATAAGCATGCAACCAGTTAACAGGCCAGGACTCGGATTGCGTAAAGGAAAGCTAATTTCAATGAAGGCACCTAGATGCTGTGTCAGAAGTAGATGTGTAATTGAGCAAGGTACAACACAGATATTCGGTCCCGTTCTCTATGGAGGAGATAAAGCTTTCAAGTAATGCATCTTAAGTACTTCTACCCTGCCTATAAGCAAACTGTTTTGGATCATCAGAACTCTTTCAAGAGGGTCTAAATTTGTGTAAAAGTAATTTCTGCATTGAATTCAAAAAAGGAGAGGTGATAGCAATAGGCCTAAATTCGACATTATTACCAGAATCTGATTTAGCTAGGGGATGATTTTGAATGTCTTTTCACGCATCAGAAGGAAGTATTGAATAGGCTTGTAAGTGGGTAAGTGGGATAAAATCTCAGCTCGTCTCCTGAGGACAACAGCATGTACTCCATAAGGAAATATGCTATGGGAATGTTATGGAGATTTCAAACACTTAATAACTTCAGAATTGTTAGAACCATGAAAGTCACTGACCACTTGATTTGATGTTTTGGCGACAAGGCATCTTCAACAGAGTGTATGAAAGATTTGTTGACAGTATTTACACCAACAGTGGTGAAATTAACACAGTGCTCACCACAACCTGTAATTTCACCCTGTCCCAACGTGAGTGAATGTATTCCTAACCACTCAAATCCCTGCAAACCAACACTTGAACACTCAATTGTCTCCGAAACGTTAGCATCCATTAAGTAATACTGTTTCATTCACTCACAGTGTGATATGAGCCATGAACAAACATTATCCAGTTTTTTTTTGTCAAGTTGTAATTCCATTAGCGTGATACGATCACTTACTAACGCAATGCATGTAAATCGACCTACTGTAGGCATATTGGCATCTAATCAAGTCACGTAGGTCCAGTTATAGATTCAGATTGAACGCTTATGGAACTATCACTTGACAAAGACCGAAATGATGTGCAGTGTCTGCTATCCAAACCTATTCAGCGATATCATTCTCAAGCTGGACAACTACAAACACATATATGACATTTTCGCTACAACAAAACGAATGTTGACAAACTGAGCCATCAAGCTCCAGCCATTTTCATTATAATTTAATAATTCCCATTGTAGCATTAAGAACACAATATTCAGCGAAGAGACTTTTCAGCTTGATAATAAATTCGTTGAAAAGAGTCTCTTCGCTGAATATTGTGTTCCTAATATTTTCATTATTATCAGGTAATATACAAAGATACCTCATCACTGTGTATCTATCAAATCACCTGCTTCTAAAGAGCCAGGTACATTTGTCTCACCCAGCATTTGCTATCTAAACGAATCATCTGACATTTCACGTAATTGTTTTAAAAACGGCAACTCAGTTTTGGAACACCTGATCAAACTGTCAAACCTACTTCAGAGTTACCTACAGAACATGTGCTGACAGTCTGGTCTTGTGTAGCTAGATAGCTACATAGAAAATTCATCGAGAAACATATCCCACCGTGTTCGGAAGTACGTCGCAGGTTGGCTGGACAAAGGAGAGTGTGAAGCCATTAATTCACCTATTTTGCAACATACAGTAAACAGTGTCATCCAGCTTACTCCTGATGCATTCTTTACTGCTGGCTACAAAGATTGCTTACAGAGACACAGATGTATTTGATTTGTACACCGGAAGCTAAGACAATACATAAAGTAAAGCCAGGACTTTATTCACAATAGTGCTTTGTACACTCCCATCCGTTACCATACTCTTAATTTTATCATTTGATTCAGAAAACTCCCTTATTCTCCTTTATTCAATGTTGCTCTATTTTGCTTTATTTTATTTCACTTTACGTTATCAAATCCTAAAATTATATTTATTTTATTTTATTGATGACACTCCACTTATCCCATTCTTCCAACCTATCACATTTGAACAGGACAAATTTCACATATTCACATTTCCCAATGTACTCAGCCTTCCTACTCTCTATTTACACCTATGTCTATGAATAATTAGTTGACTTTTCTCCACTCATTCCTATACCCAATCAATTTGTATTCGCTTTCAAATGTTGTCAGCGTAAATCTCGCTCTTATTGTGCCAACAAATTCAAATCTATAGTCGTAGAACGTGGTTATGAGCTAACGCCAATGATGCACCTTGTTTTTTGCATATAACCTTTAATAGATCAGAGGACAATGACACGAAAACCTGTGATATAAATTCATTCATTTGGTCAATGAGTCATCTGCTGACTGCAGTTCAGTCAGTTTAATCTATACATTTTACTCAGGTCTCTCACGTTCTCTGGCTAGACAAAATAATACACTCAAGGTTGACTGCTTTGTTACACAACACACTGAGAGATGTTGATTAGGTAGGCGTAGCTGAAATCTGACCTTTGTTGATCTTTGTTGTCTAGACTTAGATTAATAGATCCGAGTTTGATCGCTTTGAACCACAAATGCATGCCTAGCATGATTGTGGAGATTATTGGTGTGAGTGAAGTTTTAGTTTTTCATGTACATATTTGCTTATATATCTCTATGTTTCTGGTGCAATTAGAGAGCATTGACAATGTCGAATGCGCATGACTGTGTGTTTCAGGGATTGGTTGGGATGGATGGAAGAGTGAATGTAAACGAAAAGTACAGCACAAGACAGAAGCAAGTGGAGACGTGCAGTTGAAGCCCGATGTTCCACTAGGAACCCAAGGGAACAATAATAATAATACACATTTTGGAATGTGTGCATTGTTCAACGTTATTTTGATTTCATGCATAAACAAACAGAGGAAAATACTTCATTTGAAAAAGTGAAGACGTTCAGCGAAGAGACTGTTTTTGGCACACTCATTCCAATAGTTGTACGATCGCATTTATATACAAATATTTTAGTGCGCGCAAGATGTTTGTCAAGTTTAGATAATTAATTAGTTGATACAATAATGATCTAATATAGAAGAGAGGTTAATCTGACTGCAACTAAAGTAAGATTAAGTTATTAAGTTTGATGACGTTATATACTTGACATTTCCTACCTCCATACCCTGATTACCTGAAAGCGAGAAAGATTATATTTTGTAGTCGGAGGTGTTCATCGGTGCATCATCTTTCGTAAGTGTGCAAAATTAACGATTTTTCTGACATTTGAGAGACAAACACCAGCTGACGAAATAGAAGACATTTATGAGTATATTCCTGCACATAATTGGCTTTACGTTTTACCATGTCGAGGCATAATGCAGCTCACATAGATTATCTTGATGTGCTTTTAGATTTTGGATTGCATTAGGGTTGATATTATTAAGACATCAAACTTTTCAAAACCTTCCATTTGACTCATCATTGCTACTGTAAATCCTATAAGACGCATTTCGTATAGCTCATGCTAACCTTTGACTTCAATCAGAACTAATGTGGTTGACTATAACATGGATTGAATAGTACCGATGTTGAATGCATCTCACAATTTTGTTTAGATACATTTGAGCTACTTATCCATTGATAGTAGTATAACGGTTTCACACACATGTGTTCTTCAAGTTTAGTTTCTTATTATGCTTATTAAAATTTTGTTCAGCTGAGAGTAATGGAGACTACTCTGTCATCGGCAGAATTCTGTTAACGAATAATCTCAAAGACTTCTGTGGTTTTACTACGTGCATTTACCCTTTCTGACGGGTTAGTGTACATCAGCTCAACTGAAATTATTTTATGGTGTTACAGTAGGCATAATCTTGTTTCTGGACTAAGCTTTCGTCATTACATAATCATTATTTATTCGCTAAGGAATGGCTCGTTTTTTGTTTCATCGAATGAATACGTTGGCATAAACGAGATTTACCACTGCTTACCAGCTGAATTCCATTCCTTCGTTTACAATGGAACTTTTCCAGCCGTATCTGTTAGTGATCTTCACCTCAGAAATAATTACTGTAATCAGAGTATGGGATTAGTCATTCATCAGTGCCCTTATTCAGTTAGGACTCTCACCGACCATGCACATGGTCCGGGGTTCGATCCCCTGCCAACGCACACCCGATATCTATGGTCGGCCTGCAAAATTTGGGCTACAGATATGCATGCTGAAAATTCCATAACTGTACCAAAATAAATACGGTGTGGAATCAAGCTGTAATCAAAATAAAAATAAATAAATAAATAAAAAATTATGGGATTAGTTATTCATCAGTGCCCTTATTTAGTTAACAAATTTCTTTAAATAGTTGAAGGCAGTGCAATGTCAATTTTAAGTAGAATCTCTCAAAAGAACAAAAGATTCTCAGGGAGTAGGTTTGTGTCTATTTTTCGTGATATGAACATGGTGTGATGGGAAAAATGTTGGGAACATCACTCCTGGGCGATCTTTAATCACAACATTTATAGTAATTTAGACGTTCCAACCAACGCTGCATTTATTACACGTAATTTCTTTGGACCGTATATCTTCAGTTTGACCTTTACTATCCGCCTTTGCCCTTATTTATTCGCTTATTCTAATAATTCTCTCTCTGTTTAGTCTCTTTTTTGAATGCTACTCTTTGTGTCCTCGCATCTCAATTTTATTTCGAGCAATAAGAAATAATTATTTTATTAATGATAGAAGATATCTTAATTTTGTTAACACTGCATAGAACGTATATTCACTTCTAATTGATGTCGTATTCTTTTGATAAATACATGGACTTCATAAATGTCAACTGGTCACAGTATCTGGCAGATCCGCAAATTTTGCAACGTATAGTCATACTCAATAAAGGCGTTTTAACACCGCTAAAGGTCTTAATTCTGAATATATTCAGTAAATTTCAGTGCATGAGTGTATGCGGGTAATGGAAAATGATGTAATGTCCAGCTAAAACTTATGTATTCCATACATTGATTTTGTAAAACATGTTTGGCAAAGTAACTTACTTCGACGATAACTGTGTCTAATATTATTTATTGATGTCCCCCCTACATTACTTCTCCATTGAAATACATATATTGCATTTTCAAAGTAACACGTCATTATCTGAGTCTGTGGTGTTATGTGAATAAAGGAATCTGTGGACATGAAAGTGGGATCCTGAAAGAAACCACCATAAACAGCAAATATTACAACCTCGAAAATCTGATACACTTACGCGAATAAACTTGTTTGATAGAAAATAAAGTTGATATATTCAGCATATTTCAAGATGACAATTGAAACAGCAAAACAATTCGCGTTTAATTTTCTAACAATGGTGTATTATTATCAACTTAGCAGACATCATGCTCTCATTCGTACTTCTTCACTTCAGTTGTAATCTAACAAATATACTGCTCACCATTAGTCTGTCTACAATGTAGGCGATCACTCCACAGTCCGATTACAAATGCTTCAATATCAGACATGTAAACTACTAATAATGATAGTGACATCAATCATATTTTTGAATAGTTGTGACGAGCAAGGCATTTTTCATGTCTTCTCTTTGTCATCTGAATTATATCAACTGTTCGCATTTCGGATAAAAATTCCTTGATACAACAGATGATTCTAAGGTAACAGATCGTTTATTTACTTCATCAGTGGATTGTTAAACGAAGTGTTCAGTGGCCTATCTACTCTGCATATCAATATTAGATAAGTGTTAAAATGTTTGACTGATGATTCTTCATTCCTATTTCACATGTTTGACAACGGATTATTTGCATCATATTATATTTTTTTCACTCTGTAGGTAAATTAATTTTTCAAACACGTCAAACCCCTCAGGTGGGACGTTAACTGACGGAATTAAGATGTCAGGTGAATAATGTAGGTCAGAGCAAGCATAGTTTCTGCCTCGATGCAAACAGTTGAAAAGCATATGAGGGTTTGAAGGTGAAAATACAACTCTCATTGAGTCGCTTGAAGAGTTGCATTACTAAGGAAATCATATTTATTTCCAGTCACCACTGGCAGCTAAAACCTAGTAAAATTCAACAGAACATATTGTAATAAAGTGAGAGTCAGTGCTAAATCCATGTGTACAAAATTACTTTCAGTAAGAACCAAGTATCTGATGTGAAACTGCAACGTGGATTTCTTGAGTAAAAACTGAGGGTAGGTGAGACAGTGGATGTATTATCTGTGCATGAAGAAATCTGTGCTTACATATGTGACAGTAGTAAGGGTGAAAAGATGTGAAGTAAAAACGGTAACAATTCCCGATTTTCCTGCAGCCAAAATACAGTTTTTATTCAATACCTTGGTGCCATCAGGCGATATCATATTTATTTAACACTTAACCATGTATCTAAAACAGTAGAAGAAATAAATGACTGTGTGAAATGTGAAAACTATCTCACACGTATTCAAGTGTTGGTTTGTAGGGATTTGATTGGTAACAGGATTTCATCATGAGCTGACATTGGTTAGAGAACCATTGGAAAATCTGGGAGTACTTGACAGCTGTTTCGTCCTAGTCTGGGACTCTTAATCAGTACGCACCCACTGGGATTCGATCCAGACTTCTGTACAGCGAGCTAGTATGAGATAGCATTGGGACCCGACCCAATGACCCATGAATTCTAACTTCTGCCAATTCACGACATAGCGCGAGCCCTAGCCAGTGTCTTCGAAGAGTATTTGTCCTCACACCCGACCTGCTGCACCCTACTGGTCACAACTTCTCAAGTAAAATAGGAAGATTATGTATAACAAAACTGCCTTGCATAATGCAGTCAAAAATAAGGTTTTTACATCTACTGCCCAACAGTGTTAAGTGAAAAATACGGTGACAATTCTCGATCTCCCGAGGGTTAAAATACAGACTCTTAGTAGTCACAGCCCATGACAAATATAGCGAAAATCACTTACACCAACCAGTAGTGCTTGTTAGCTATGGTGGTGGGATCTCATCACTCGTAGACCAATTTACTGGGTTTTTTTACAAGGTTCATCATTAGCATATCCAGTTTCCCTTAGCTTTAATCCTCAAAAATATTGTCATCTACTTAGGAGAACCAGTGATTCAGTTAGTCGAATTCATCCCTTCGAAAAACAAAGTTTGTACTTGAAAACGTTGGAATTTATCCTTAGGAGGCGAAAATATTCAGCTTGCAATATGTAAGCTGACTGATACCATGAATGAGGAGGAAGAAAGCCGACAAATTAATGTGATGATTTATTTTACGGATTCCTTGATATGCAGAGTTGAATATCATTCAAGTGATGGCGTCTTATTCGCTCTATATAATTTCTTTGTTGTTATCCAATTGCATCTTCAAAATCGACACTGACTGGATACATTTCTTGAGATAAGGTCATTGATACCATTCTGGAAGGATACATGATAAAGTTTCATGAAAGCCACTTCCCAAACAAACGTGAAAATCGGCAGTATTTTAGTGGGTCCGGTCATAAGGAGCATCTTCCAAGAAAACGTAGATGTGACGTGATAGAGAAGAGTGTTGGTAATCAAGAAACTGACAGTTCCACATGTGATTAACAAATTATTCAGCGTTGGTGTATAAATTTAAAAATTAGGCAATTGATCCTTAAGTGTATCTATTTTCACAACACATACGTTATGAAGTCACATTAGTCAGAAAAAATCAGTGTCAACCAGTAATCAATGTAAAGCACTTCTGTCTAAGTTTGTGGCTTTCAGAGGTATGCATCATGTAACGACCATGCATTGAATATATAAAATACATCTGTGTTACAAAAATAATGTCTCTGTTGCGGAGAATCTAAAGCTATTTTTATATTTGCAGTGACGTTGGAAACACTAGAATAAAAATACTGTGAAATATTTAGTCATTATCGGTGGCTCAAAGATATGAGCCTACTGATAATACTGAAGAAAAAGTCAACACAAAATGACAGGAAATTCAAAAACGAAGATCAAAAAACAATTCATGATCCAACGAAAAAAACAAAATTATATGCATCGGATTAGAGCTCACGAAACCGGCTTCATATGAGGTAAGCAGACCTGTAAGTAATCCAATCCTAAAAAAATTAAATTCTGTGATACGACAGGTGAATGCAGCCACATTTTATTGATTACGGTCATCAGTTGAAGAGGAAAAGTGCTTTCATGTTTATTTACGGCCTCAAAATAACCTGAATTAAAATTAATCGCTTTCTCTTAACGTAGAAAAAGCCGTCATAATTCTCGACAGTAAACCCAGTCTACGCACACGAAATACTCTGTTCTACCTTCGCCTCTCTTGTTTCATAAACCGACTGAAACTACTCAAGCCCTTCATATATTCTCACACTTATCTAGAAAGCTTCTTTCCCATTCAAATATGATGCTGTTCAAGAACATCTACAGGTCCAGCAGTAATAAATAATTCCATTATATTAAAGAAACTAATGGTCATTCAGAAAAGCAATGTTTTATATTTACATCGAATCAGTGAAATCGAAAATTACAGGAGCAGATGTGAAGGGATTCATGTCTATTTGATGATGCGCCTAAAACTCTGTTAAATTGATCGTTAGATATCAAACAAATGGTCACAAATTTGTAAGATGGAATATATAGTAGTGAATGTTCATGTCTGCTGTCAAAATCGAATCCGTTTAGACATGTTTGATAAGTTCACCTAAATATTTAAAAATACAATTTTTAACATTGAATAGGGCAAATTTCACATTTAATCGGTAGGTTAACTTCTACGAGAAACACACAGGTGGAATGAAATTGTTTGCGATTAACGGAAAACGATAAATTGTGTAAAAATGACGTTATTCAAGCTTGAATTCAAAGAAAAAGTTGTCACTTGAACAGCTATATATAAACAGAAATTACATTGCATTTACAATAATAGTAGTAAGTACAACAGTCACTTCTTTGATTACCCAACAGTCAAATGATTGAGTTTACACTGTGTTTTGCGATAAATTTGTTCTCCTGACACTTTATCATACTACAGTATAATTTGATCAGATTACAAGTGAATAGCATCAAATCGACAAAGTGAACCAATTAAAATATAATTATACTTCATTTGATCTATTCTTCAGTTCTCAGACATTTACTGACAATAATAGCAACCTACTTGTGAGTAGTATAAAAACTCGAAGATAATTTATAAGGCTGGACATTCTTCTGACACTATGAATAAACTCGCTTAGATTTTCACGGTGATCAAGTGGAAACTAACCACAACTGCTGTAACAAACAAAATTGACTGTTTGTTTGATAATTTAAACGAGTCTCGAAGATCCGAGTTCTAATGGAAAAGAGTCTGTGTAGGATATTAGATAATTCTCATCACATTAAAAGCACAGACAGTGATGTATCGCTCTCCGACCAGCAGGGAGATATGAAAACGCAGATTCGGAGTGATCTCCTGGTGCCTACAAAATGAAGCCTGAATTATAATATGTAACACCGTGAATAATATTGCATTACAAAGTCAATGAGCTTAAATAAGATAAGACAGTCCCAGGCATACCAATTTCAGGGAATACTGTAAAAACCCTAGTAGTCTTATGCCTGCTAATTTATATGTCAGAATTCATCAGTCAATTCTTTCGTCAAAAAGACGTTTGCTCAACTCAACGACGCATTGACATGAATGATCAAAATAATACGGTCGATTATATCCGTATATGGTGGAGCTAATATGAGGATGGATAATAAGCACCATTGTAAAACATAGGCCCACAATAAATCTCATTCTGTGTTGTTACAAAGGAATTCAGCCACATTTTAATGACTATAGTCATCAGTTGAAGAGGAAAAGTGCTTTCATGTTTATTTATGGCCTCAAAATAAGCTGAATTAAAATTAATCGCTTTCTCTTAACGTAGAAAAAGCCGTCATAATTCTCGACAGTAAACCCAGTCTACGCATACGAAATACTCTGTTCTACCTTCGCCTCTCTTGTTTCATAAACCGACTGAAACTACTCAAGCCCTTCATATATTCTCACACTTATCTAGAAAGCTTCTTTCCCATTCAAATATGATGCTGTTCAAGAACATCTACAGGTCCAGCAGTAATAAATAATTCCATTATATTAAAGAAACTAATGGTCATTCAGAAAAGCAATGTTTTATATTTACATCGAATCAGTGAAATCGAAAATTACAGGAGCAGATGTGAAGGGATTCATGTCTATTTGATGATGCGCCTAAAACTCTGTTAAATTGATCGTTAGATATCAAACAAATGGTCACAAATTTGTAAGATGGAATATATAGTAGTGAATGCTCATGTCTGCTGTCAAAATCGAATCCGTTTAGACATGTTTGATAAGTTCACCTAAATATTTAAAAATACAATTTTTAACATTGAATAGGGCAAATTTCACATTTAATCGGTAGGTTAACTTCTACGAGAAACACACAGGTGGAATGAAATTGTTTGCGATTAACGGAAAACGATAAATTGTGTAAAAATGACGTTATTCAAGCTTGAATTCAAAGAAAAAGTTGTCACTTGAGCAGCTATATATAAACAGAAATTACATTGCATTTACAATAATAGTAGTAAGTACAACAGTCACTTCTTTGATTACCCAACAGTCAAATGATTGAGTCTACACTGTGTTTTGCGATAAATTTGTTCTCCTGACACTTTATCATACTACAGTATAATTTGATCAGATTACAAGTGAATAGCATCAAATGGACAAAGTGAACCAATTAAAATATATTTATACTTCATTTGATCTATTCTTCAGTACTCAAACATTTACTGACAATAATGTCAACCTACTTGTAAGTAGTATAAAAACTCGAAGATAATTTATAAGGCTGGACATTCTGCTGACACTATGAATACACTCGCTTAGATTTTCACGGTGATCAAGTTGAAACTAAACACAACTGCTGTAACAAACAAAATCGACTGTTTGTTTGATAATTTACACGAGTCTCGAAGATGCGAGTTCTAATGGAAAAGAGTCTGTGTAGGATATTAGATAATTCTCATCACATTGAAAGCACAGACAGTGATGTATCGCTCTCCGACCAGCAGGGAGATATGAAAACGCAGATTCGGAGTGATCTCCTGGTGCCTACAAAATGAAGCCTGAATTATAATATGTAACACCGTGAATAATATTGCATTACAAAGTCAATGAGCTTAAATAAGATAAGACAGTCCCAGGCATACCAATTTCAGGGAATACTGTAAAAACCCTAGTAGTCTTATGCCTGCTAATTTATATGTCAGAATTCATCAGTCAATTCTTTCGTCAAAAAGACGTTTGCTCAACTCAACGACGCATTGACATGAATGATCAAAATAATACGGTCGATTATATCCGTATATGGTGGAGCTAATATGAGGATGGATAATAAGCACCATTGTAAAACATAGGCCCACAATAAATCTCATTCTGTGTTGTTACAAAGGAATTCAGCCACATTTTAATGACTATAGTCATCAGTTGAAGAGGAAAAGTGCTTTCATGTTTATTTATGGCCTCAAAATAAGCTGAATTAAAATTAATCGCTTTCTCTTAACGTAGAAAAAGCCGTCATAATTCTCGACAGTAAACCCAGTCTACGCATACGAAATACTCTGTTCTACCTTCGCCTCTCTTGTTTCATAAACCGACTGAAACTACTCAAGCCCTTCATATATTCTCACACTTATCTAGAAAGCTTCTTTCCCATTCAAATATGATGCTGTTCAAGAACATCTACAGGTCCAGCAGTAATAAATAATTCCATTATATTAAAGAAACTAATGGTCATTCAGAAAAGCAATGTTTTATATTTACATCGAATCAGTGAAATCGAAAATTACAGGAGCAGATGTGAAGGGATTCATGTCTATTTGATGATGCGCCTAAAACTCTGTTAAATTGATCGTTAGATATCAAACAAATGGTCACAAATTTGTAAGATGGAATATATAGTAGTGAATGCTCATGTCTGCTGTCAAAATCGAATCCGTTTAGACATGTTTGATAAGTTCACCTAAATATTTAAAAATACAATTTTTAACATTGAATAGGGCAAATTTCACATTTAATCGGTAGGTTAACTTCTACGAGAAACACACAGGTGGAATGAAATTGTTTGCGATTAACGGAAAACGATAAATTGTGTAAAAATGACGTTATTCAAGCTTGAATTCAAAGAAAAAGTTGTCACTTGAGCAGCTATATATAAACAGAAATTACATTGCATTTACAATAATAGTAGTAAGTACAACAGTCACTTCTTTGATTACCCAACAGTCAAATGATTGAGTCTACACTGTGTTTTGCGATAAATTTGTTCTCCTGACACTTTATCATACTACAGTATAATTTGATCAGATTACAAGTGAATAGCATCAAATGGACAAAGTGAACCAATTAAAATATATTTATACTTCATTTGATCTATTCTTCAGTACTCAAACATTTACTGACAATAATGTCAACCTACTTGTAAGTAGTATAAAAACTCGAAGATAATTTATAAGGCTGGACATTCTGCTGACACTATGAATACACTCGCTTAGATTTTCACGGTGATCAAGTTGAAACTAACCACAACTGCTGTAACAAACAAAATCGACTGTTTGTTTGATAATTTACACGAGTCTCGAAGATGCGAGTTCTAATGGAAAAGAGTCTGTGTAGGATATTAGATAATTCTCATCACATTGAAAGCACAGACAGTGATGTATCGCTCTCCGACCAGCAGGGAGATATGAAAACGCAGATTCGGAGTGATCTCCTGGTGCCTACAAAATGAAGCCTGAATTATAATATGTAACACCGTGAATAATATTGCATTACAAAGTCAATGAGCTTAAATAAGATAAGACAGTCCCAGGCATACCAATTTCAGGGAATACTGTAAAAACCCTAGTAGTCTTATGCCTGCTAATTTATATGTCAGAATTCATCAGTCAATTCTTTCGTCAAAAAGACGTTTGCTCAACTCAACGACGCATTGACATGAATGATCAAAATAATACGGTCGATTATATCCGTATATGGTGGAGCTAATATGAGGATGGATAATAAGCACCATTGTAAAACATAGGCCCACAATAAATCTCATTCTGTGTTGTTACAAAGGAATTCAGCCACATTTTAATGACTATGGTCATCAGTTGAAGAGGAAAAGTGCTTTCATGTTTATTTATGGCCTCAAAATAACCTGAATTAAAATTAATCGCTTTCTCTTAACGTAGAAAAAGCCGTCATAATTCTCGACAGTAAACCCAGTCTACGCATACGAAATACTCTGTTCTACCTTCGCCTCTCTTGTTTCATAAACCGACTGAAACTACTCAAGCCCTTCATATATTCTCACACTTATCTAGAAAGCTTCTTTCCCATTCAAATATGATGCTGTTCAAGAACATCTACAGGTCCAGCAGTAATAAATAATTCCATTATATTAAAGAAACTAATGGTCATTCAGAAAAGCAATGTTTTATATTTACATCGAGTCAGTGAAATCGAAAATTAAAGGAGCAGATGTGAAGGGATTCATGTCTATTTGATGATGCGCCTAAAACTTTGTTAAATTGATCGTTAGATATCAAACAAATGGTCACAAATTTGTAAGATGGAATATATAGTAGTGAATGCTCATGTTTGCTGTCAAAATCGAATTCGTTTAGACATGTTTGATAAGTTCACCTAAATATTTAAAAATACAATTTTTAAGATTGAATAGGGCAAATTTCACATTTAATCGGTAGGTTAACTTCTACGAGAAACACACAGGTGGAATGAAATTGTTTGCGATTAACGGAAAACGATAAATTGTGTAAAAATGACGTTATTCAAGCTTGAATTCAAAGAAAAAGTTGTCACTTGAACAGCTATATATAAACAGAAATTACATTGCATTTAGAATAATAGTAGTAAGTACAACAGTCACTTCTTTGATTACTCAACAGTCAAATGATTGAGTCTACACTGTGTTTTGCGATAAATTTGTTCTCCTGACACTTTATCATACTACAGTATAATTTGATCAGATTACAAGTGAATAGCATCAAATGGACAAAGTGAACCAATTAAAATATATTTATACTTCATTTGATCTATTCTTCAGTACTCAAACATTTACTGACAATAATGTCAACCTACTTGTAAGTAGTATAAAAACTCGAAGATAATTTATAAGGCTGGACATTCTGCTGACACTATGAATACACTCGCTTAGATTTTCACGGTGATCAAGTTGAAACTAAACACAACTGCTGTAACAAACAAAATCGACTGTTTGTTTGATAATTTACACGAGTCTCGAAGATGCGAGTTCTAATGGAAAAGAGTCTGTGTAGGATATTAGATAATTCTCATCACATTGAAAGCACAGACAGTGATGTATCGCTCTCCGACCAGCAGGGAGATATGAAAACGCAGATTCGGAGTGATCTCCTGGTGCCTACAAAATGAAGCCTGAATTATAATATGTAACACCGTGAATAATATTGCATTACAAAGTCAATGAGCTTAAATAAGATAAGACAGTCCCAGGCATACCAATTTCAGGGAATACTGTAAAAACCCTAGTAGTCTTATGCCTGCTAATTTATATGTCAGAATTCATCAGTCAATTCTTTCGTCAAAAAGACGTTTGCTCAACTCAACGACGCATTGACATGAATGATCAAAATAATACGGTCGATTATATCCGTATATGGTGGAGCTAATATGAGGATGGATAATAAGCACCATTGTAAAACATAGGCCCACAATAAATCTCATTCTGTGTTGTTACAAAGGAATTCAGCCACATTTTAATGACTATGGTCATCAGTTGAAGAGGAAAAGTGCTTTCATGTTTATTTATGGCCTCAAAATAACCTGAATTAAAATTAATCGCTTTCTCTTAACGTAGAAAAAGCCGTCATAATTCTCGACAGTAAACCCAGTCTACGCATACGAAATACTCTGTTCTACCTTCGCCTCTCTTGTTTCATAAACCGACTGAAACTACTCAAGCCCTTCATATATTCTCACACTTATCTAGAAAGCTTCTTTCCCATTCAAATATGATGCTGTTCAAGAACATCTACAGGTCCAGCAGTAATAAATAATTCCATTATATTAAAGAAACTAATGGTCATTCAGAAAAGCAATGTTTTATATTTACATCGAATCAGTGAAATCGAAAATTACAGGAGCAGATGTGAAGGGATTCATGTCTATTTGATGATGCGCCTAAAACTCTGTTAAATTGATCGTTAGATATCAAACAAATGGTCACAAATTTGTAAGATGGAATATATAGTAGTGAATGCTCATGTCTGCTGTCAAAATCGAATCCGTTTAGACATGTTTGATAAGTTCACCTAAATATTTAAAAATACAATTTTTAACATTGAATAGGGCAAATTTCACATTTAATCGGTAGGTTAACTTCTACGAGAAACACACAGGTGGAATGAAATTGTTTGCGATTAACGGAAAACGATAAATTGTGTAAAAATGACGTTATTCAAGCTTGAATTCAAAGAAAAAGTTGTCACTTGAGCAGCTATATATAAACAGAAATTACATTGCATTTACAATAATAGTAGTAAGTACAACAGTCACTTCTTTGATTACCCAACAGTCAAATGATTGAGTCTACACTGTGTTTTGCGATAAATTTGTTCTCCTGACACTTTATCATACTACAGTATAATTTGATCAGATTACAAGTGAATAGCATCAAATGGACAAAGTGAACCAATTAAAATATATTTATACTTCATTTGATCTATTCTTCAGTACTCAAACATTTACTGACAATAATGTCAACCTACTTGTAAGTAGTATAAAAACTCGAAGATAATTTATAAGACTGGACATTCTGCTGACACTATGAATACACTCGCTTAGATTTTCACGGTGATCAAGTTGAAACTAAACACAACTGCTGTAACAAACAAAATCGACTGTTTGTTTGATAATTTACACGAGTCTCGAAGATGCGAGTTCTAATGGAAAAGAGTCTGTGTAGGATATTAGATAATTCTCATCACATTGAAAGCACAGACAGTGATGTATCGCTCTCCGACCAGCAGGGAGATATGAAAACGCAGATTCGGAGTGATCTCCTGGTGCCTACAAAATGAAGCCTGAATTATAATATGTAACACCGTGAATAATATTGCATTACAAAGTCAATGAGCTTAAATAAGATAAGACAGTCCCAGGCATACCAATTTCAGGGAATACTGTAAAAACCCTAGTAGTCTTATGCCTGCTAATTTATATGTCAGAATTCATCAGTCAATTCTTTCGTCAAAAAGACGTTTGCTCAACTCAACGACGCATTGACATGAATGATCAAAATAATACGGTCGATTATATCCGTATATGGTGGAGCTAATATGAGGATGGATAATAAGCACCATTGTAAAACATAGGCCCACAATAAATCTCATTCTGTGTTGTTACAAAGGAATTCAGCCACATTTTAATGACTATGGTCATCAGTTGAAGAGGAAAAGTGCTTTCATGTTTATTTATGGCCTCAAAATAAGCTGAATTAAAATTAATCGCTTTCTCTTAACGTAGAAAAAGCCGTCATAATTCTCGACAGTAAACCCAGTCTACGCATACGAAATACTCTGTTCTACCTTCGCCTCTCTTGTTTCATAAACCGACTGAAACTACTCAAGCCCTTCATATATTCTCACACTTATCTAGAAAGCTTCTTTCCCATTCAAATATGATGCTGTTCAAGAACATCTACAGGTCCAGCAGTAATAAATAATTCCATTATATTAAAGAAACTAATGGTCATTCAGAAAAGCAATGTTTTATATTTACATCGAGTCAGTGAAATCGAAAATTACAGGAGCAGATGTGAAGGGATTCATGTCTATTTGATGATGCGCCTAAAACTCTGTTAAATTGATCGTTAGATATCAAACAAATGGTCACAAATTTGTAAGATGGAATATATAGTAGTGAATGCTCATGTCTGCTGTCAAAATCGAATCCGTTTAGACATGTTTGATAAGTTCACCTAAATATTTAAAAATACAATTTTTAACATTGAATAGGGCAAATTTCACATTTAATCGGTAGGTTAACTTCTACGAGAAACACACAGGTGGAATGAAATTGTTTGCGATTAACGGAAAACGATAAATTGTGTAAAAATGACGTTATTCAAGCTTGAATTCAAAGAAAAAGTTGTCACTTGAGCAGCTATATATAAACAGAAATTACATTGCATTTACAATAATAGTAGTAAGTACAACAGTCACTTCTTTGATTACCCAACAGTCAAATGATTGAGTCTACACTGTGTTTTGCGATAAATTTGTTCTCCTGACACTTTATCATACTACAGTATAATTTGATCAGATTACAAGTGAATAGCATCAAATGGACAAAGTGAACCAATTAAAATATATTTATACTTCATTTGATCTATTCTTCAGTAC
>OX235273.1:121615538-121672706 GCA_944472155.2 Trichobilharzia szidati | reverse complement strand
TAGTTTGAGCCTAAAGTGTGCAAACCTTTGGATACAGAAGAATAGATCAAATGAAGTAGATGTAACTGATTGGGAATTAATCCTAGCAAAACTTGCAACTTATCGACAAAATGAGATGCAAATTTTAGTTAGTATCTTGCGTGACATGTCGTGTGCAGTTTTCCTGGAATACTATGAAAATAAATACATGTTTATATTTAGTTCTTTATAAATGCCTTTTAAGTTTCATTGAGAGATATATATGAAAATATGCATTCAGTGAACCACGTATGATAACACTCCCATGTAGTGCATCACTAACTGACACAAATAGTGAACATTGTGACTACAAATCACCTCAGTTCATTTCATGCTCGAAACAGATTACAAATAACTGGATGACACTTTGAGCACATATATAGAGCAAAACCACACCAGTGTATTGACTCTTCTCTCACACTACTGATACTTAGAAATATAGGGTGCTCCATATTACTCGATTGGGCATATCAGATAAACTTCTCCAATTTGGGACTATATTACACCACTGTGCCTATTCTGTATTCTCATCTTAACTGTAAAACGTACGGTTTTTAATCAACTGTACTAGGTGGATCATTCATGTCATACAAAATATATTAATTCAGGCTTCATTTATAACTTAATCTTATTCACTGGGCACAAGGAAGTCACACCATATCTTCGTTTTCATATATCCCTGCTAGCCTGAGCGCCGTATATCTCTGTCTGTGCTTTTAGTGTGATGAGAATTACACAAAATACTACACAGAATCTTTTCCATTGAAACGTGCATCTTTCAGAATCGTCTTACCTTATAGAAAAACAGTTGATATTCTATGTTAAGGCAGTTGTGGTTAGGTTCAACTTGATCACTGAGAAAATCTAAGCGATACCGTCCGCAGAATGTCCAGGCTTATCTTCGGTTGCTCATACTACTCACAAGTAGGTTGATATTAATGTCAGTCAAACGTTAGCGTACTGAAGAAAAGATCAAATGACATAGAAGTAATGATTAGGAATGACAACCAATGTATAGTAGTGAAATCTGATGAAAAATGTTCATATTAAATTCTATTCAAACTGATCATCAGCGTTAGATGGATGAATGTTCATGCCAATGACGCGAGGAGTGTAAAAAATGGCATCGTATATGTGTCATTTTACCAATCTTATTTTCACTGACATAGGATGGGATAATCTCAAGTCCAAATATCTGTTTGAATGTTTGGGTTTCCTGTAAACACTGGTGTTTAACTTCCCATCTTCTTTGAATTTTACTCTACAATCTAACATTGGAAGCTACTCTTCCTGACTTTTCAATTCATAAGTGAATTGAATTGCCTCTACCTTCAAGTTGATGTGTTTGAAAAATCTGTCAATATCTTGTGTTCTAAGTACAGTGAATGTGTCATCTACATACTTCCACCATACTTTTGGGGTGGGGTTGATCTTTTCAATTGCTATGTTTTCCCACTGATCCATGAATATATGTGCTACAACCGGGAATATTGGTGATCCCAAGGCAAATCCCCCAGTCTGTTTGTATATTTTCCCTTGGAATTTCAATACTGTGGAAGTCAGGCATAGCTGCATCCCCAGAATTATGTCCTCAAGTGGCACTTTTGTCCTAAGTTCGAGTTCTCGGTCAGAAATGAGTTCGTTTCTGACTGCCTCCATAGCCATATTTATCGGTATACGTGTATATAAACTGGCAATGTCAAAACTAACCATTTTTTCCTCATTATCTAATTTTAAGTTATTTAATCTGTGTTTGGGTTCGTAAGAATTAGTTAGCCTAGATTTTAAGTGGTTTTTAAAGGGATTTAATACCATGGCCAAATATTTAGATAACTCATAACTAGGTGAATTTCTAAAATCAACTATGGGGTTAATTGGGTATCTTGACTTATGAACTTTAACAACATCATACATCCTACTGGGGTTATTAGATTTGGGCATTAAATTAGGCCAATTAGACTCAACTAGGTCCGCTGTGGATTTCTTAACTTTATTCATAACTGTTTCTATTGATTTATTAATTTCCTCATTTGGTCCTGTTTGTCTGTGCTTTCATTATGATGAGAATATTCTACACAAATTTTTTTCATTGAAACGCGCATCTTCGAGACTCGTCTAGCTTTATAAACAAACAGTTGACTTTCTATGTTAAAGCAGTTGTGGTTAGGATCAACTTGATCACCATGAAAATCTAAATGAGTGTAATGATACTATCCGCAGAATGTCCAGCCTTATGAATTATCTTCCACTGTTCATACTACTTACAAGTAGGTTGTGCTTAAAGTCAGTAAACGTTTGGGTATTGAGGAATAGATCAAATGAAGTAGATGTAACTGATTAGGAATGGAAACGAATGTATAGTACTGAAATCTGATGAACAATTTTCATATGAAATTCTCTTCATATTGATCACAAGCGTCAAATTGATGAATGATCATGCCAAGGACGGGAGTAGAGTAAAAAATGGCGTCGAATGTGAGTCAGTTTGTGAGTTAAAAATTACTTTTACAAAGCAAACAAAAGGTTAGTTAATGCCAATGCAATGACGACGGTGGTTGGAACTGTTTCTTCTGCACAGAGAGCACCGGTTTTCTCAAGCGAATTGCAATAGCCTCTGACGTTTGGAGAATTCGTTACCTAGATGCTTTTGCAATTTTTGTGGTTCCCAATCGATGGTACAGAAGGATCCTTCAATGCTACCTTTGTCGCCGGCTTCGACCAGGTGGTCTAATATCGAACTGATAATGGTTCTTACTACATCTTTATTTACTCACACTGGTAGGTGTTCCTGAGCACCACAGTTACTGCACTGAGCTGCTGTGGAATCCACGAGGTCATAAATGACTTATTAATAATTCTCTCCACCCTGTACGTATTAATTTCCATACCCCTCATTACTACACTTGCATTAACTAACATTTTGTTTTCTTACTTAAGCGTAGTTGTTAATTTGCACACTGACACACACAACACATGTATCCCTCTACCCCGAACTAATATGAGCACTTATGAGGAGTAATTTATAATCTAAGTGTCAACCAATTGATAATACTGTATCACAGTTTCTTATATAAAATAAACTTTTCTAGTATGTTACCACATACGTATAGTTGGGAGTTCGGTCTGTTAACAGTCTATTTGCAACTAACTTGTGGAATTCGGATATAAGTGATGCGATGTTGCTCTTTACAAACTACTGATGTCAATAACAATCATTCTTTCATTATCATGGATGGATATGTAACTATAGAACCTGATGATTAGGCTATCGAAATGAATATTCCTTATTTATTATTCAATCTTTCCTAGATTATTGAAGCTCACTTGATGCTGTTTAGGAACACAAGTTTCCCAGCACAATAAGTTTTCCTGATAGCTATACCAAGTCTTCATTTGACTGCTTCTTGTACACCATGACCTTTACTGTTAACCTGGTACATTGAGGGTTCTTCGAAACTATCTGAAAATTTTCACTAACGATGTTTTCGTTAGATTATTTATTCGTGAACTACTCAGAATATTTATTTTAAGATAAAACAATATGCTTCTCAGTCAACATCCCACATTCACTCGCGCTTTTCGGACGAATTCTGGTGTGGTCTGCTCAACAACCGTTTTTGAATAATTTGGTTTTACTTTGAATTGGAATAATCATGCAGAGAGTACGGTGGGATTGTTTTCCATGTCTTTTTCAATTAGATAAGTGTGAGTGAGTATGAGAGATCAATTACATCACTTTGATAATCAATTAGTCAATAAAGAATTTATTAAGAATTTGAAATAGTCTAATATGAATAGCAATATTTTTAATCCCAATAACAATAATAATAATTATGTTGAAGTGAGTTAAGATAATGCTACTGATAAAGGATAATTTTAAATGAATTAAGAATTTAATAATAATAATAATAGGTACAATAATTAGTAAAATCTACCATGGTAACAGGTTTCACTTATTATTCTGATTCACGTTAGCCATTTAAGTTTCAAAAAGAGAAATTTGTGGAAATTTGCATCCAGCGAACCACGTGTGCTGACATTCACATATAGTTCGTCACTAACTGACTCAAATTGTGGACAGTTTGACTCCAAATCACGTCGGTTCATTTCATGCACTAAACAGATTACAAATAACTGGATATGGTTTCCAGCATTTACATAGAGCGAAACCACATCAGTTTATACACACCACTTTCCACCTTGACACCCAGAAGTATATCAGATAAACCACTCCAATGTGGTACTATTTTCTACCACGTTGCCTATTGTCGATTCTCATGTTAAATCTACCACGTACGTTTCTTAATTGATTGTATTAGATGGATCATTCATGTAAATGCCTCGTGTAGATCAGAAAACGTCTCATTGATGAAATACTTAACTGTTAAATCCTGACTTATAAATTCTCGAAAAATTCACTTGCCTTTTAGCAGCCCTGAGGGAACCAGGCAGATTTCAGAATTCGCTTAAAACAATATGCTCGAAAGCACCTTTACTTTAAGAAGCTCTTGGAGTGTGTATTGAAATATTTTATGCACAAGGTGATATATATATAAATCCAGGAATTTTTTCTTAACTGGTCGCATCAGGAGGAAAAATATCTCTCCGTTTTCATATCTTCCTGCTGGTTGCAGCATCATGTATCCCTGTTTGTGCTTCTAGTGTGATGAGAATTATCTGATATACTACACAGATTCTTTTCCATTGAAACGTGCATCTTTGGGACTCGTGTAAATTTATAATGTTAAAGCAGTTTTGTTCAGTTTCAACTTGATCAGGGTGAAAATCTATGCAAGTGTAACGATATTGTCCACAGAGTGTCCAGTCTTATAAATTACCTTTGAGTGCTCATACAACATACAAGTATGCTAACGGTTATGTCAGTAAAACGTTTGAGCATTGAGGAATAGATTAAATAAAGTATAAATATATTTTATATATATATATATATATAATATATATATACATATTATACAATGTGAGTTGTACAGATCTGCCAGATATTGTGACCAGTCCATGATGATTATCGTCCATATTTGTAAAAAGAATAAAAGATCAATAACACAAATAAAACACAGGCTTCAGCAACACATCTTCATCAGCGTTTTGCACTGTCATGAATGAAACGTTTAGAAAAGTGTGCAAATTTATCCCAACTTAACCCTGTTAACCACAACATATATATATAGATTAGCCAGGTGAATAACATTGCAATTATCTGTGTTTACGAGTTTAAATGGCACAATACTAAGGAGCAGATGATTGTTAAGCAGATCAATGACAGTGGGGAAAGCACAGAAGACGCTACTCAGTGTCAACAGGAAAAAATTTAAAGGAGGTCATTTCCTTCACGTATCTGGGGAGCATCATTAAATTGACAGTCAACCGTAATGGATAAGGACATTAATTGCAGAGTGGGAAGATCAAGAAAGACCTTAATTCATCCTCATTCAGTCAGCAAGTCTACTGAACCAAGCATACGGAACAAGATCCGGATTTCCAACACTGAGTTCGAGTCAGTTCTTCAATCTGGTTCACAGAATTTCGCATCATGAAACGCGTTTCGAACAGTCTGTAGACATATACTGACAGCTAACTTTGATCCACACTCACTGTTTAAATGGCTGACCAGAGAGAATAAGCTAAAAGAATCTCCGGAAATGAACCAGTGAAGAACGCATTGCTGAACGGATGTGCCAAAGTAAATTTAGATGGTTAGGAAACAAGCGGAGATCTTCGTGTGAGGTCGCACGCCAGGTCGTCATCGGGAATATATGACTCGGGCCTATGTTCATTGGTGACATGGAGGAGGTAGCGTGAGAGGGATTGAAAGCTTACGGGCAGTCGTGAAGCCAGTTGAAAAGGACGTCGAAGAATGGGATGAAATAGCTAAGTGTTGTTTAAGCCCTATGCTGACATCTGAACCCAAGTATATGAAGAAAAGAATTCTGATCTCCGGTCATCTCATATAGGCGTGTTTGGTTGTCGATTGAACTTTGCATTGAGACACAGGGTATCATTTCATATTATTTAAAATAGGAAATGTTGCTCCATTATTTCACATTCTTCTCAAAAGTTACGATCAGACAGTAACTTCTTTCATCTCATACGTTACATTCGATAACAAATGCCAGCTTATGTGTGCAGACATGCATTTATGATGTGGAGTAATTGCTATCTGTACGTAACGGCGATTTAGGTAACACATCAGCCACAATACACAAAACGCACAGATTGGCGTATACTTGAATATTCTCTACATTGAATGTGAAGTAAAAATATAATCGGACGTGTTTTTTACTATCTCCAACACATTTGTGTGCAACAACCACTTCTCCTTCTTTCTTTCTGTCGTAAAATGTGTGAAATTGCAGTGTTGGAGGGATGACGATGAGATTTTAATTAGTGATGTGAGGCGACCTAGATATGAACTACCTATTATGACAATATGATTTTGCTTTTGATATTACTTCCATCAACTTATACTTATCATATTTCACAGATATTTATGTTTTCATCTATATTCTTTCGACGCATCAGTTCACTGATGGCACGATAACGATGCGATGACTTATGCATTCAGCATAAATAAATGTTTCCTTCAAATCCTTCAGGATCTTTGGTACATTCAGATTTTAATCCAATTTATGCTGCATAGAAACAGAATCAATCTTCTCCACAATCTCATTGTTTGCAGCTTTGAACTACTATTGACTTGCACTACATGACTGAAATTTGAATGTGTACATCCACGCTTTCCATTACCTGCATCCAACTTTCTGATGAATTCCATCACAAATTATCTTCTGTCTTGTCTTTACTTTAATATATATGCAAACTTATATTCATCTCCTTATCCCGATTAATTCGGCAGCTTTGATTGATTGAATTACATTTTATGTTGACTGTATTCTTGTGCATTTTATCAATGTATTATCAAATGCAAATTAATTATCTCCTTGAGAAGTGAAAGCCGTGAAAATGTTTTCCACTTATCACAGCGTTGCACACCCCAATTCAATAAATTCAAACCAATAGCATAGCGGTTAGGACGCTCGCCGACCATGCACATGGTTCGGGGTTCGATCCCCGGCCGACGCACTACTTAACCTCGCTGAGCCAGAACTAAAAGCTGGTGAAGAGGTAAGGTTGGGCATGAGGCTAGCAACCCCATCCTGTAAAAATAAATACCACTGCTGCAGAAACTTCAAGCCTCTAGCTTGAAGCCCTATGTTCCACTGGGAACGTGAAGGAATAAAAAAAAAATAGAAGAAAATGATCAATTGAATGACATCCGATGCACTTGTTGTCACTGAGAGAATATTATTTTGAAATGAAATTATTATTTTGGTGAGTGTATACAATAAGATGTTCGGTAAATTTTGAATTAAGCCTGATTCTTCTAACAGTAAAATCAATCCTGTCTCTGACATTGCTAATAGCAGGCGTTTTGTTCTATATTTAATTTCACTATGATACTGTTCATCTGATACGTCAGGTGGTACTCTAGAAGCTCTCAAACAGCTAAAATTCAAATAAGAGTTTGTTTGTGAATCCATTAAATTGTTGAAATGACTGCTGAACTACTCATGAGTAGTGTACTTAGTTGGTTAAATGAATAAATAGATGATATGATTTTGAAATTATTTCACATGACGCAATATGCACTCGTGTTGCTGTGTATATAATTGAAAAGGACAACATGACAGATTGTGTGAGCGTTACCAAATAATGGTGCTAGTGGAGAAAACGACGGTATTTGACACTGCACAATTTGAGTGCAACTGAAAACTTGACTTACAATAAGTATTCATAAAAATGACAAAATAAAACTTGAGATGAAATCACCCAATAAATCACAAGATTTGTGTTTCTTCACGTGTTGAGCGTCTGAGAGTGACTTGAGTGAAGAGAATTTGAAAGAGTATGAGAAGCTGTTTGGTCATTTGAAATTTGTTCAGAGAACGAAATATACTTGCATTAAGGGTAAAAATGTATTTTAATAATGTCACACAGTGTTATACAGTCATATTTACCGATGGTATTTCAAGCACAATTTATTTCTCTTCATAATCATATCAAGGTACTCTAACAACTTCCTAACTTCGTTTATATAATTCTATTATTTTTCATCGCTTGACTTTATTGGTAGTAATATTTTCCATAATTCCGGTATGAGTGATGAGTCATTCCTGTTGTACGTGTTGTGTGTAGAGTCTATGAACTAGGATTCAGTGATCAAACTCTCCCTACACCTACCTAGATTAATTTTCAGAATTTCAACCCTATCCCACTGCATGGTGTGGATGTGTGTTAATGCACGCAGTGCAATCGCTGAGCTTTTTTCTAAATTACTTATCTTCGCGAGTGCGATCAACCATTCTTTCCTTAGCTATATTCTTATGTTTTTATAATCCCCTTACTGCTGATCTACTAGTTTGACCTATGTACTCTGCCTAACACACGGGTCATTCCAAGGTATTTTTCAAATTATTATTCTGCCTATTTGAGTCAACCGCGTCCTGTAACCTACACAGCTTGTCCCTGAAGGAGATTTTAGGTTTAAATACGACAACTCTAATTCCTGCTTTATAAGGAATACTAGGTGGGGTCTCTTCATATGGTAGAAGAGTAGATGATTAATATTATCTCTTAATAATATTTTCATTATTAGTTTCCACATTATTTTTATTTTCGTTTTGACCATTTCTGATCTGTCCAATGAATTTTATAGGATAGTTATTTGACACCAACGCCTCGACTATTTAGGTCCATTCTTGTAGTACTCAGTGCTACTGCTTGGTTTGTTAGACATTTAAATAAGAAAGCTTTTACAGACAGACAACGGATGAGGTGAATTAGATTCTAAATATCTATTAGAATACGTTGGCCATTTTATAAACGCTAGTGTGCAGTTTGCCTTCTTCTATTCGCCTTATTTTACAATCTAACATAGCTAATTCTCCTTGTTCGTTTTCCAATTCAAATGTAGATTTTATTCCCACCACTAGTGAGTTTATTTGTGTCAAGAAGCTAGAGATATGTTCTGTTTTTAACACTGTGAAAGTGTCATCCATATATCTGTACCATACTTTTGTAATGAATGTGACGTCAACTGCACACGTCAAACTAAAAGATCCGGAGTAGAGAGATAATCAAACATAAAAATATAGCTAAGGAATGAATGGTTGCTTTGATATGTAACATTTAAGGGTTTAGTTCAACAAAGCCTTAATTTGCTTACTCAAATACCTGACATGATAATATAATATTATTAATGAGAAAACCAATCTGTCATCTGGTCATGAAGTTGCAGGTGTTCTTGTCTGTTTATTTAATTTTGCTATGAAATTCAACACCTAGTACTATACATGCCAAGCTAGAAGCTACTAATTTCCCACAATTTCAACAATATATATATATATAGCAATCTCATTTAAATACCAAATCTCCACAAAACTAATGTTGAGTAGTATAAATAAACACTGAACATGACGTTCAATATTCGAAAGCTTCATGCTGTCAAATCAAATCAGAATCTAGTTTGAAGTTATTCGATTGCAGCAAGTTGAAGCAACAAAATCCATATCACGAAGATTCTATGAAGGTCAACGACAAATTGAAACTTAACAATCACTGAAATTGTTATCGGAAGAGGTATGAATCTCCTGGCAAGAGCGTATTTATATTCGCCCATGACATCTAGATCACAACCTTAGTTTTCTGAGCATCGTGGAATCATCGGTTTTACCCTAGGCTGTATATGTTTAGTGCTGACGATATTTTTAAATTTCACTGACAAATGCTCCCCATGGACATATTTCAACAAAGCATGTTGTGTTTTATTTTCTGAATTTCAGATACTAAACATGCATGACAGTTCTCCTCTACTACTACTAATTTATTGGTAGTAGTATAACGATTTCACAAACTTTTTCTTCATGTTTTGTTTCTAATAATATTTTATTCATCTGTGACTAATGCAGACTTCTTTGTCATCCGCAGAGACAAACGACGACATCGCCGTCATCAGCAGATTTCAGTTAACGAAGGATCTCATAGACTTCTGTGGTTTTACTACGTGCATATACCCTTTCTGACGGGTTAGTGTACATCAGGTCATCTGAAATTATTGTGTGTTTTTACATTACGAAAAAATACCCATTTATTCATAAGTAAAAACACAGTTTTTTGTCCAGCGAAGAAACTTCTTTTCAACGACTTCATTATCAAGCTGTACAGTCTTATTTATATTACAGAAAAGGTTATTAAGCGGCACTAAATAATTGCTCAGTCAATATACAAAGATGTGATAAGAATAACGATAATTAAAATTAAGAACACAATATTCAGTGAAGAAACTTTTTCAACGAATTTATTATCAAGCTGTACAATCGTATATATATATGGTTTTTTTTAAATTATATCCGGTGAGGGAATTAGGTCAAAGGTGTGAATACATGAAATAATAATAGTATGAAATGCAATTAAAATATTTGTGATTATAATAATAGTTTAATGTCAAGTGGCACAATAATTAATGACGTACATAGAAAAATACATAAGGTGTATAGATTTTGGAAAGGGATACATAATTATAAGATTAGTAGACGAATATAAAATGTTACATAACATGGTGTGAAATTTGATAAGATAGAATTCAATATTGTAAAAATAAAAATATAAAAATTAATAATTTTGGGTTTAAAATGTCAAGTGAGTCAAGTGGAAAAGATTCAGAGTGAGAATAGTAATAATAATAATGATAATAATAATAATCGTAGTATTAAGGGAAGAGTACATAGAATAACTAAATAAACAAAATAAATAAATGTCTATCCTTCTACGGCCAAGGCAGAAGTAGGGATTGTACATACTTCTTTTGTGCACAAAGGTCTGGCTTAAAGTCATAAATTGCCAAGGCCTCAGCTGTCTTTGGAAGTCTGTAACGAAGAAAACGCGGGAAGCTAGAATGGATAGAGCTTCTCACACACTTCTTTTCTCCCTTTAAAAACCAAGCTGAAAATGTTATAAGGGGTAGAGTTGAAGTGGATAAATTACAAAATGTTAAAGATTGATTTATAAGTGAATCGAAATCAAAATGTTTTAAAAATGTCAAGTGTTGTCTAAAAATTTTAAAAAATTACGAGTACGATTATGATAAGAATGAAGATGTGAAGTGAAGTGGAAAGAATTCAAGTGGTAAAATAAAATAAAGTAAAAACTAGAAAGAACATTACTATGACCAAGGTAAAGAAAGGGGTTTGACAAAACGTTTTTGAACACATTATTTAGGTTTCTGTTCATGTATAGCTAAAGCTTCGGCTATGCATAAGTGAAGAAAACGTAAACTTTTGCATCGACTCGATTTTGCCATGTAGATAACTTTGAAAGATGAATCACGTCGGGCTATATGACCTGAATCTAACAGGTGATCACAAATAGATGACTTCGCAGTTCTACGTTCGCCTTCCATTAACCAGATTGGATAGTGTTCGGCTACACGTTTTCGGAGATTACGCTTACAACGTCCAATATAAACAGCTGCACAAGAGCAGGTAAAAGAGTAAATACACATGGATGTGGACAAAAGCGGTAATCTATCCTTGACGCATTGTCTAATCATATTTTGGCTGGTAAAAACTATTTGCAATTCAGCTGCAGGACAAGTGCGTTTAATACATTTAGATTAACGAATTTTAAACAATTCCGAAATGGTGTCACTTTTGAATGCGAGACTCATAAACAGTTTATTCTTTGCTACTGTAATTTGTCGAGGGGTGGGTTGTTTCTTAATGTTACTTTCGAAAAACCTTGTAGGATAGCCATTGTTAAGGAGATTTGATCGCTGAACATTAGTCAATATCTTCTTTCTGGACTAACCTTTCGTCAAATTATGGGATTAGTCATACATTAGTGCCCTCCTTTAGTTAGCAAATTTCCTTAAATAGTTGAAGGCAGTGCATTGTCTATTTCAAGTAGAATCTCTCAAAAGACCAAAAGATCTACAGGGAGTAGGTTTGTGTCTATTTTTCGTGATATGAACATGGTTTGATGGAAAAAGATGTTTGAAAAATCGCTCCTGGGCGATCTTTAATCACAATATTTATTGTAATTTAGACATTCCAACCAACGCTGCATTTATTACACGTAATTTCTTTAGACCGCTCTTGCCACGAATTTTATAACTTTTCTGATAATAATTTCCGGTGATTCTTTAATTTTATTCTGCAGCTATTCTTCAGACAGTCTTCATGATATGGATTATGTTGCTCCAGCTTGTTGCAATCAAAAAACTTTCCACTAGACTGTGATTTGATTTGACAGCGTAAAGCTGTCGAATAATGAAAAACATGTCGATAATCTTAATATCCTGTGGATTTCGCATTCTAAAGCCTGAAAATATGGCCATAGAGAGATTATTTTACCTAAATATGTATACATAATATTTTAACTCATTTCACCCTAAAATATATATTCGATGCAAAGTCATTCTCCATTCTCCCACTGATGCCTATTTACCTACGGTTGACACGAGTTGAGAAAAATACATATACACAGATACCAATAGATTGCAAGTTTCATTGGATGTGTCATGTACAAGTATATTGGCTGCATTCAGAAACTGGAAATCAACCGGTGTCATCAACCTCTATCCATGTCAACCGAGGATTTTGTGGAAAATCTATAGTCGAAACTAAATATTGAATAATATCGACTAGAGTACAAATATCCTCATCATCCTAATTAATTCAGGTAGGTGATATCGGCAAACCAACGATGAGGATCACACGCTCCCAATGGTTAAAATAGGAAATTGTTGAAAATCGTTTCCTTTTCTTTGATCTGAAATGTATATTCTGACGGAACAGATTTAGCTGAAGAATAATTCGTATTCTCATTTATTATTATTATTAATTTATATTCCTTTGGATTCCGAGTAAAACATAGGTCTTCAATAACAATACCCAATGTTATTATGTTCTCTGCCATCCTTATCAGGTGTGTCCATGTTTGTCCATCATCTAGCATATCATACAAACGTAACCAAATGCACATAATCCTAGGTGTTTACAGAAATTGTTGAGTCAGATTTCGCAGTACATATTTATACTACTTACGAGTAGTTTTGTAGTGATTTACTATTTAAATGAGATTGCTAGGCGCATATTGTTGAAATTGTGGAAATTTAAGAGCTTCTAGGGTAACCAGTAAAGTAATAGGTGTCAATTTTCATAGGAAAATTAAATAAACAGGACAAGACACTTGGCAGAGGCATGAGCAGAGTACAGATTGTTTCTCTGATTAATAATATTATTTAATCCTTTCAGGTATTTGAGTATGCAAAAAACTCTTCGTTCAAATGAACCATTCGAAACTAAATGCGATGAAAATCTGATGGAATAGGTGAGAAGCAATTTCACAATAGTGCTTCTGAATAAACAATGCATTGGTCAAAGCGTTCTTCAGAGAAGATTAATGTGTGCGGCTCAATGACAGTAAGAAAAGCGATCCATTTTATATGAAACACTTTTATGAAGAAAGTGAAAGACAACTCAGTGAAGATACCGGCAGTCGAGCAATCGCATTCACTTTCTTGAAATTAGGTAACTAGTGACTATTTGAACTGTATGAACAAAAAGCGCATGCAACTGGTTTATTTTATTCAGATTATATTTAGTGAAAAACATCAGCCGTCTTCAACTGGTTACTTCTCATCCTGTGGATAAGGAGTTGATTATTCCATTGTAGGGCATAAAACTTAGCAGCCATTCCACAGTCAAACATAATGAGGACATAATTCCGTTGTGTACAGCCTACTTCATGACTTCGTCGAAAAGAGGATTTACTGCGCTTCAACAATCTTTTAATAATTCAATTGTGTGTAAAATGCATTTTGATAAAGTCTGACAGTGTTATACAGTAATATTTAATGATAACGTTTCGAGCACAATTTATTTATCATAATCGTAATGGAATTATACTTTATCACAACGCGCAAGTTCTGTTCTTATAATAAAACGGACATACTGTGTCGCTTACTTTACTTTTCCTTTCTTCGAAGGCATATACATCGCTGACAGTCAGTCCGAATTCATTAACTACTCCCTCATAAATTCTAGAGTATTACAGGTGATAACACAGAGCGCGGTCACCTTTTCTCTGCCGTCAATTTTCAGTAGCAGTAGTGTAAATCAGATAACTTGTATCGTATCTCACTCAGGAACAAGCTCTGTAGGTTACAGGAGGCGGAATAATATAATTTAAAAAATACTTTGGAATGACCCTTGAGTTAGGTAGAATTTATAGGTCAAACTAGTAGATCAGGATTAGGGAGATTATCAAAACATAAGAATATAGCTAAGGAAAGAATGGTTGATCGCACTCGCGATGATAAGTAATTCAGAAAAAATCTCAGAAGTTGAACTGCATGCATTAACACACAACCACACGATAGGATGAGCGAGGGTTGAAATTCTAAGAAGCAATATAAGTAGGTGGAGAGGGAGGTGGATTACTGAATCCTTGTTCATTGACTCTACATCCAAGACGTGCAATAGTGATGACTTATCAGTCATATCGAAAATATGGAAAATACTACTACCAATCAAGTCAAGCGATGAAAAATAATGGAATTATGTAAACGAAGTCAGAAATTTGTGTGATTACCTTAATATGATTATGAGGAGAAATAAATTGTGCTCGAAAAGTCATCAGCGAATAATACTGTTGAACACTGTAAAACTTTATTAAAATACATTTTACCCTCGGTGAAATTATATCCTACCAAGATGGAAAAATTCTATCATTATAATAACGCGGAAATACAGTGTAGCTTACTTTGCCTTTCCTTCCTTCGAAAGCATATAGATCGGCTGACTGTCTGTCCAAATTATTTCACTCATCCCTCACGAATTGTAGAGTCTTAAAGGTCACAATGCGGTTATCTTTTCACTGTCGTGAATTTTCAGTGACAGGAGTGTAAATGAGATAAATTTGTATTGAGATATCTGCATATTTGCACCGCATATGCAATCAAGCGTTGATTTGAGATAAATGCATGACTACTGAGATTGGTCATGCGTCATCCAACGTGTTGAAGATGCGTTTTCATTGAAACACATATATTCTGTTGACAGTTAGTTTCATTCACAAGCTTCAGTGTGTCAGGAATTCTAAACTCTCAACTCTGTTATAGCTTCATATATAAATATCAACTTCAGGTGAGCACTGTCATCTGACAGAGTAGTGGCGTAAAAAATTTCAAGTCATATATAATCGACCACTGCTGAATGCAAAAAACTAATCCGAAATACGTGAATTTCTTTCTTATGGCCTTAATATGCCCTTCTAAAATTCTTCAGAATAATTTGGAACGAAACACATCATACATGACTGAACTACTCAGAACAAACTGTTCATATCGTATTAAAATTCTAATATATAAATGGTTCCCTTGATAAATTTCGATAAAGAAAGGCAGACGAAATTTGCAGTATAAAATGATATCATTCTATTTCACAGGTTCTCATCAGCTGCAGACTACCTGAAATTACAGTGGTTATATAAATGATAATAACATACTTTCATGTTTGATTAGTAGTGGAGAAGAGATAAAATTGACGCATCCACAAAAGAATGAAAGCATTACAATTTTTAGTTTAAGTTATCATCATCAATTTATACACTTTCAGAGTTGAAAAGAGGGGGGAGGGGTAAGACAGAAAACAGAAAAATTGATTAACAGAAACAATGTTAGCTTGTAGGTTCACATGGCAACTCCAAAAAACAAAAGCATTTACAGTTTATAAGATTGAGATTTGCTCAGTGAGTTGAGATCACTGAATTAGATGACTCATCAAAATCAAAATTCAGTTACCAAGGGAGTGAGAGGTTAATCACACTCTCTTTCTGGATGCATAAGTCTGGTTTAAATCGTTTGATTGCGATCGCTTCGGCAAATCGTAGTAAATTCGCTGTCCTTTGTCTATTTAACATTTTGAAGGACTTAGAAATCTCTACGAGATGTCCGGTATCAACAATATGTCTGGTAATTGAACTCTGAGAATATTTGCTTCCTTTCAGGCATAGGTTTCTTGGAATATGTTCAGAAAACCGGATAGAAGCCCTTCTTTCTGTCCTTCCAATGTACTTGCTCCCGCAAGTGCACGTAAATTCATAAACGCAGTCGGAGGTGACATCAGCAGGGTATTTATCCAGTTTTGAGTGGATCATGGAAGGAGTGGTGTTGTATACTGTTATGAGTATTGCTGCTGGGAAGCTTCTATTTATTGCTCCTTTCAGTCTTTTGTCAATCTTTTGTGAAACTGTATCTCCTTTGAATGGGAGACAAATAAACACTTTTTTCTTTTCTACAGTTGGATGCTTTTCTTTCTTATCTTTTTCTCTGCTATACTTCTGTATAAATCCTTTAGGGTATCCGTTTTCCCTCAGGCATTTCTCGACGAAATCTAGTTCTTCTTCGACCTTGTTTGGTGAACATAGCTTCCTGGCTCTGTCGTACAAGGTCCTCACTAATCCACGTTTATAGCTTATGGGACAGAAGCTGTTATACTGAAGATACTGTCCAGTCCAGGTTTCTTTTCTATAGATGGACTTTTCAATCATGCCTTCGTTTGTTCTTTTTACATTTAGATCCAGGAAATTGAACTCATTTTTGTGTTCATATTCCATGGTGAACTTGATATTTGGATGAATCTCATTTAGGCAATCATATAATGCCGATGCGTGATCCATGTCGTTGCAAACAACAAATGTGTCATCAACATATCGGCGATAGTAGGTTGTTCCATTGATAGCAGAACTTAGTTGTGTCTGTTCAAGGTAGCCCATGAAGATATCAGCCAGGATAGGTCCCAGAGGTGAACCCATAGCGACCCCATCAATTTGTCGGTAGAGTTGATTGTTGAATTTGAATTGTATATCTTTTGTGAAATACGCCAATTTCTAAGACGTCCTCTTCGTCTGAAAGCTAAAATATCTTCGAAAACATTTCTTTCCCGATGCAAATTTTGATTATGCAACACAGGTTTAGGAAGCAGGACTAAAAGAATTCATAAAAGTTTGGAAGGACTATTCAGCTGCTTACTCAACATACACGTACGTAATAAAACTATCCTATTTCATTTCTACGGATGCCTATTCTGGCAAGTTAGTTGTGTTGCAGTGGGAAACCCTATGAGTACACTGGTTCGAGAAGCCGAAAATCTTGGTAAAATTCAACTTTCACCATCCTAATCTTAACTTCGCAATAAAACACAAGTTAGTTCATACTACCACATTCCCAGATGTTTCCTTTTTTAAAGGGCAGATGACACAATGGAATGATTTATGTTTACAAAGTCTTCATGTACGTATGCGGTAACATGTTATTCCATACCAGATTAGTTTATTTGAACCATCACACAGTGGTTCAATAATAACAAATGGTTGATGTTTCGAGTAGAAATAATTGCTCATAAATACTTTTAAAAATTAATTATAGAAGATTACATGCGTTGCATGTGTGTCAGTGTATAAGTTTACAACTATGTTTCAGCAATAAAACAAAAGATTTGTTAATGCAAGTGTAATAACGAGGGGTAGTGGAATTAATATGTACAAGATGGAGGTCCATATGAAAAAGGCCAATCTAATAAGGTGTTTGTGAACTTGCGCACTCCACAGCGGGTCGAGGCAGTAATATTGGTGTGTGGCGAATAAAGCTGTGGTGAAGCCATCAACGTCCCATATTAGAACACCTAGTCTGAACGGGCAACAAAGTCAGCATTGAAACATCCTTTTTATCATCTACCGGCTACCAAATAAATTGCCAAAAGCATCCAGGTAGCGAAATCTCCAAACATCAGAGGCTATTGCAATTCGCCTAAAAAAACCGGTTCTCTCTTTTTTAACATCGTTGTTAACTCATACACAGGAGGCATATGCGCCGCTATTTTTACTCTATCCCCGTCCTTGGCATGATCAGTCATGCATTTGACGTTTATGACCAATATGGATAGAATTCAATATGAACATTATTCATAAAATTTTTATCACCATGCATTCGATACCATTCGTAGTCAGTTACTTTGTAAACTTGTTATTCGGTTTAGTATTACAATTATTCATAATAACACATACACATATATTTTGAACTTTGGTCCATTGACAATCTGTTTGCAAATAACTTTTGAAATTTGGATATCAGCGATTCCATGTCGTTCTTTAATAACTGCTTATGTTGTCAATACCAGTCATAACTATAGAACCTGATGACAAAGTTATCGAAAATAATATTCTTTGTTTAGTAATCAATAATTTGAAAGTTCTAATAAGCATGTTTAGTCAATCGAGGAATCAGCAGCCACCAGTAGAGGACACTTTGAACAGGATACATCGTTTTGAGTGTGCTTTTTGAAGCAAATACACATGTATTGCGGGAATATGATTGCTTACCAACATGATGGGAGATTCGCCAAAGTGTTCGAAAAAGCTGATGTCACAGTGACACAAAATTTAATAATAAAATATCTTGCAGACTGCAGACATTATACTGACCCTCTCAAGTCATTCACTGTTGCCAGCAGACAAACAAACTAGACGATAATCGCAATTGCGGAGGCTTTTTCAGTTAGGGTTTCGATACACGTCTCTGTGTTCAGAAAGAAATGGTGGTCACTCTGTTGTACTTAGTAACTGCTATTATCATGATCATTAATATTTCACCTCACCTTTTATTAGAACCTCTGACTCATTGAAAACTGTGCCACCGTCTTAAATCGTCTTAGAATCATCACTATTATTACCGGAACTATTTATATCAATATTATTTAGTTCACATTTCCTCATATATTCAAGTCCTTTCTCTGATAACTGACTGTTTATTTAAATGATGTAATTGAAATGTAATGAAATTTAACTTAATTTTAATCACTCAAACTCAGTACCACTGATCTATCTGAAGATGAGCTGAAAGACATTCACACCTTTCCCTTTTGGATTCAATATGGGTTTTTTACTAATGAGTTTTATATATACTAATGTAACTCTAGCGGCGTGCATATTCCTGTGTATAGAGTATTCTGGTGGCGAGTTCCACATTATTTTTCACATTATTCTACTAACTCTAAATAAGTAGCTCAGATGCTCAAAAATCGGATTTTGGATAAGTTTTTGTTCACATTATGCATTAAGCCAAACGATTCCATTTAAGTTTTCATTTTTTTGAATACATCACACAGTAGATATTTTACATTGGTGATGCTTATTACTTTTAGCAATTCCGTGCAGAATTTTTCTCACGTACACTCGAGGTTTCAATAATTTCTTCAATTTTTGAGTAGTTCAAGGGTCAGGAGGACATTCAACTTTCTTTATGTTCTGTAACTCATTATAAAATAGTATCAAATGATTCGAGCATTATGAAAACTGCCGCACTGCGTTAGACCAACGAATTCAAGTATGCAGATCAGTAGGATGTGGTGATCAAATGAAAAATGTTTATTCAATAAAATTAATAATCATTACATACACATTTCATGTAAAGTGATAACTGATTAGGAAGCAATAAGACTTCCGTCCAGTATTCATGTGTTTCCGATACCTTTCATTGGAATCGTAATTATTATCATTATTCTTCATTATATGCATTCAGTGGTACATCTCCAAAGAACTTGGTTCTCTCCCATCACATTCAAATCTCTCCAAGCTTACGAAATCCTTTTCCATTTGCCGTCCCCTTCAGTTTTGGACGACAAAATCTGTGTGAAGCGTTTAAAAAACTTTGGCAGTCGGTGTCTGTTTAAGCTTGTCAACCATAACGTAACTGACGTCTAACCAAGGAATTCATATTAACAATAAAATCAGTCTTATCTCCGACAATACGAATGCCAGGCGTTTTGTTCTATATTAAATTTCACTATGAGGCTATACATCTGATAGGTCAGCTGGCACTCTAGAAGCTCTCAAAATTCAAATAAGAGTTAGTATGTGAATCAATTAAATTATTGGAATGAATGCTGAACTACTCATGAGTAGTGTACTTAGTTTAGTAAATGAATGAATAGATGATGTGATTTTTAAAAATTAGTTCAAATGACGCAATACGCAATCGCTTTGCTGTATATTGATGTGACGAAAAATTACTTGAAAATGACAACAAGACACATTGATTGAACCTAACGAATAGAGGTGACAGTGCAGAAAACGTCGGTATTTTTACATGGCACAATTTTAACGCAACTGAAAAATTGACTTCACATAATTGGGCACAAAAATGGCACAATAAAATTTGAGATAAAATCACCCAACAAATGACAAGATTTGTGTTTCTTCACTTGCTAAGCGTCTGAAAGTGACTTGAGCGAAGAAAATTTAGAAGAGTATGAGTTGTTTTTTAATATGAAATTCGTTCAGAGAACGAAACATACTTGCATTATGGGTAAAATTTGCTATGATAACGGTTCACAGTGTTATACAGTAATGTTTACTGATGACGTTTCGAGCACAATCTATTGCTTCTCATAATCATATCAAGGCACTCAAACAACTTCCTAACTTCGTTTATATAATTCCATTATTTTCCATAGCTTGATTTGATTGGTAGTAGTATTTTCCATATTTCCGGTATGAGTGATGAGTCATTCCTTTTGCACGTGTTGAATGCAGACTCGATGAACAAAGATTCAGTAATCCACCTCTCTCTCAACCTACCTATATTACTTACTTCTTAAAATTTTAACCCTCTCCCACCCTATAGTGTTTTGTCTGTTAATGCATGCAGTTCAATCGCCGAGCATTTTTCTAAATTACTTATCTTCTCGGGGTCAACCATTCTTAGCTATTCTTAGCTATATTCTTATGTTTTGGACTGCATGCATTATCACACAACCACACATTAGTGTGGGAGAAGGTTCAAAGTTTACGAAGTAATATAAGTAGGTTGAGAGAGACGGATTACTGATACCTTGTTCATCAAGTCTGTACCCAACACGTGCAATAGGAATGACTCATCATTCGTACTTGAAATACAGGGATTACAACTACAAATCAAATCAAGTTATGGAAAATAATCCTTTCACTGAATTCAACATCAGCTCGATTTCTCTTCATCCTTGTGGTGAAAAAGGAGATATTATTATTGTTTCCTTTAATTCCTAGAGGAACATGGGGCTTCAGCCGTGCGTCTCCATTGCGTTCGGTTCCCTCCTTGAATCTTCACTTGGCTCTAAGTCTGCCCACACATTTTCAGCTCATCTTCACATGACCTCCTCCAAGTCACCCTTGCACTGAAGACCAACTCGCCGCTTCCATTTCGGGTTCCACTCAAGGGCTTTTCTGGTGAAGTCACTTGATGGTTTCCTCAGAGTATGGCCAATCCACTTCCATTTCTTCCTGCCTATTTGTTTAACAATCGGTTCCTGGTTGGTTCGCTCATTGCCAGAGATCTCTGTTGCCGATCTTTCCTGGCCATCTGATCCTGAGTATTGAGCGAAGAAAACTGTTAATGAAGGTCTGTAGTTTGTTTGACATGCTTTTAATGACGCGCCAAGTCTCTAATCCATATAGTAGCACTGACTTCACATTGGAGTTGAAAATACGGATCTTATTTTTGATTCAGAGAGTTGTTGACCTCCTCACAGACTTGAGAGTAGTGAAAGCTTGTCTTGCTTTTCCGATTCTTACTTTGATATCCTCGTCAGTTCCGCCTGTAGTTGAAACGGTGCTTCCCAGGTAGGTAAAAGAGGTTGTTTCTTTCAGATTCCTCCCATTTATGCTGATCGTTGTCTGTTGTTGTTGTTGTTCTTGTCCAAGAATCTTCATTATCTCTGTTTTCTCTATGTTCACCTGAAGTCTTATCTTTGGTGATTCTTCTGCCAACTTGTTGCTTTTCGCTTGCATATCTTCCAGTTTGTGGGAAATCAGACATATATCATTGGCGAAGTCCAGGTCCTCCAAGTTTTTTGTGTGAGTATATTTTATGCCTGTTTCCTCATTGCACGCTGTTTGTCGCATTATCCACTCTACTGCAATCAGGAAAGCGATCGGCGATAGTAGGCAGCCAGCTTGTCTTACTCCTGTTCTCACTTCGAAGGATTCCGTAAGTTTCCCGTTGTGGATTACTTGGCATGCAGCACTGTCGCACATATGTTGGATGAGATGTATAATTGTCGGTGGCACCCCGTAGTAGCGAAGTAGTTTCCAAAGCACCTCTCGATCGACGCTGTCAAAGGTCTTTTCAAAGTCAATGAAGCCTTGGCCGTAGAGGGATAGACATTTATTTATTTTGTTTATTTAGTTATTCTATGTACTCTTCCCTTAATACTACGATTATTATTATTATCATTATTATTATTACTATTCTCACTCTGAATCTTTTCCACTTGACTCACTTGACATTTTAAACTCAAAATTATTAATTTTTATATTTTTATTTTTACAATATTGAATTCTATCTTATCAAATTTCACACCATGTTATGTAACATTTTATATTCGTCTACTAATCTTATAATTATGTATCCCTTTCCAAAATCTATACACCTTATGTATTTTTCTATGTACGTCATTAATTATTGTGCCACTTGACATTAAACTATTATTATAATCACAAATATTTTAATTGCATTTCATACTATTATTATTCCATGTATTCACACCTTTGACCTAATTCCCTCACCGGATATAATTTCTTAAAAAAAACCATATATATACGATTGTACAGCTTGATAATAAATTCGTTGAAAAGAGTCTTCGCTGAATATTGTGTTCTTAATTTTAATTATCGTTATTCTTATCACATCTTTGTATATTGACTGAGCAATTATTTAGTGCCGCTTAATAACCTTTTCTGTAATATAAATAAGACTGTACAGCTTGAAAATGAAGTCGTTGAAAAGAAGTTTCTTCGCTGGACAAAAAACTGTGTTTTTACTTATGAATAAATGGGTATTTTTCGTAATGTAAAAACACACAATAATTTCAGATGACCTGATGTACACTAACCCGTCAGAAAGGGTATATGCACGTAGTAAAACCACAGAAGTCTATGAGATCCTTCGTTAACTGAAATCTGCTGATGACGGCGATGTCGTCGTTTGTCTCTGCGGATGACAAAGAAGTCTGCATTAGTCACAGATGAATAAAATATTATTAGAAACAAAACATGAAGAAAAAGTTTGTGAAATCGTTATACTACTACCAATAAATTAGTAGTAGTAGAGGAGAACTGCCATGCATGTTCAGTATCTGAAATTCAGAAAGTAAAACATAACATGCTTTGTTGAAATATGTCCATGGGGTACATTTGTTGGTGAAATTTAAAAATATCGTCAGCACTAAACATATACAGCCTAGGGTAAAACCAATGATTCCACGATGCTCAGAAAACTAAGGTTGTGATCTAGATGTCATGGGCGAATATAATTACGCTCTTGCCAGGAGATTCATACCTCTTCCGATAACAATTTCAGTGATTGTTAAGTTTCAATTTGTCGTTGACCTTCATAGAATCTTCGTGATATGGATTTTGTTGCTTCAACTTGCTGCAATTGAATAACTTCAAACTAGATTCTGATTTGATTTGACAGCATGAAGCTTTTGAATATTGAACGTCATGTTCAGTGTTTATTTATACTACTCAACATTAGTTTTGTGGAGATTTTGTATTTAAATGAGATTGCTATATATATATATATATTATATATATATATATATTGTTGAAATTGTGGGAAATTAGTAGCTTCTAGCTTGGCATGTATAGTACTAGGTGTTGAATTTCATAGCAAAATTAAATAAACAGACAAGAACACCTGGCAACTTCATGACCAGATGACAGATTGGTTTTCTCATTAATTATATTATATTATCCTGTCAGGATTTTGAGTAAGCAATTTAAGACTTTGTTGAAATAAACCCTTAAATGTTACGTAGCAAAGCAGCCATTTATTCCTTAGCTATATTCTTATGTTTGATTATCTCCTTACTCCGGATCTTTTAGTTTGACGTATACAGTTGACGTCACATTCATTACAAAAATATGGTGCAGATATATGGATGACAATTTCACAGTGTTAAAAACAGAACATATCTGTAGCTTCTTGACACAAAATAACTCACTAGTGGTGGGAATAAAATCCAAGGAGAATTAGCTATGTTAGATTGTAAAATAAAGCGAATAGAAGAAGGCAAACTGCACACTAGCGTTTATAAAATGGTCAACATATTCTAATACATATTTAGAATTTAATTCATCTCATCTTTTGTCTGTCTGTAAAAGCTTGCTTATTTAAGTGTCTAACAAACCAAGCAGTAGCACTGAGTACTACAAGAATGGACCTAAATAGTCGAGGCGTTGGTGTCAAATAACTATCCTATAAAATTCATTGGACAGATCAGAAATGGTCAAAACGAAAATAAAAATAATGTGGAAACTAATAATGAAAATATTATTAAGAGATAATATTAATCATCTACTCTTCTACCATATGAAGAGACCCCACCTAGTATTCCTTATAAAGCAGAAATTAGAGTTGTCGTATTTAAACCTGAAATCTCCTTCAAGGACAAGCTGTGTAGGTTACCAGACGCGGTTGACTCAAATAGGCAGAATAACAATTTGAAAAATACCTTGGAATGACCCGTGTGTTAGCCAGATTACATAGGTCAAACTAGTAGATCAGCAGTAAGGAGATTATCAAAACATAAGAATATCGCTAAGGAAAGAATGGTTGATCGCACTCGCGAAGATAAGTAATTTAGGAAAAAGCCCAGTGATTGCACTGCATGCATTAACACATATCCACACCATTCGGTGGGAGAGGGTTGAAATTCTGAAAATTAATCTAGGTAGGCGTAGAGAGAGTTTGATTACTGAATCCTAGTTCATAGACTCTACACACAACACGTGCAACAGGAATGACTCATCACTCATACCGGAATTATGGAAAATATTACTACCAATAAAGTCAAGCGATGAAAAATAATGGAATTATATAAACGAAGTTAGGAAGTTGTGTGAGTACCTTGATATGATTATGAAGAGAAATAAATTGTGCTCGAAATATCATCGGTATATATCACTGTATAACACTGTGTGACATTATCAAAATACATTTCAAATGACCAAACAGCTTCTCATACTCTTTCAAATTCTCTTCGCTCAAGTCACTCTCAGACGCTCAACACGTGAAGAAACACAAATCTTGTGATTTATTGGGTGATTTCATCTCAAGTTTTATTGTGTCATTTTTATGGATACTTATTGTAAGTCAAGTTTTCAGTTGCGTTCAAATTGTGCCGTGTCAAATACCGTCTTTTTCTCTACTAGCACCATTATTTGGTAACGCTCACACAATCTGTCATGTTGTCCTTTTCAAGTAATTTTTCCTCATGCTTTCACATCAATACACAGCAACACGAGTGCATATTGCGTCATGTGAAATAATTTCAAAATCATATCATCTATTTATTCATTTAACCAACTAAGTACACTACTCATGAGTAGTTCAGCAGTCATTTCAACAATTTAGTGGATTCACAAACAAACTCTTATTTGAATTTTAGCTGTTTGAGAGCTTCTAGAGTACCACCTGACGTATCAGATGAACAGTATCATAGTGAAATTAATATAGAACAAAACGCCTGCTATCAGCAATGTCAGAGACAGGATTGATTTTATTGTTAGAAGAATCAGGCTTAATTCAAAATTTACCGAACATCTTATTGTATACACACACCAAAATAATAATTTCATTTCAAAATAATATTCTCTAAGTGACAACAAGTGCATCGGATGTCATTCAATTGGTCATGTTCTTCTATTTTTGATTTGAATTTATTGAATCGGGGTGTGCAACGCTGTGATAAGTGGAAAACATTTTCACGGCTTTCACTTCTCAAGGAGATAATTAATTCGCATTTGATAATGAATTAATGAGAATCCAGAAGATTAGAGTCATGACAAAACGTAATTCAATCAATCAAAGCTGCCGAAATAACCGGGATAAGGAGGATGAATAAAGGTTTGCACACATGTTAAAGTAAAGACAAGACAGAAGATATTTTGTGATGGAATTCATCAGAAAGTTGGATGCAGTTAATAAAAAGCGTGGATGTACACATTCAAATTTCAGTCATAGAGTGCAAGACAATCGTCTTTCATAGCTGCAAACAATGAGATTGTGGAGAAGATTGGGTCTGTTTCTATGCAGCATATTTTCGATTAAAATATGAATGTACCAAAATTACTGAAGGATGTGAAGGAAACATTTATTTATGCTGAATGCATAAGTCATCGCATCGTTATCGTGCCATCAGTGAACTGATGCGTCGAAAGAATATAGATGAAAACATAAATATCTGTGAAATATGATAAGTATAAGTTGATGGAAGTAATATCAAAAGCAAAATCATATTGTCATAATAGGTAGTTCATATCTAGGTCGCCTCACATCACTAATTAAAATCTCATCGTCATCCCTCCAACACTGCAATTTCACACATTTTACGACAGAAAGAAAGAAGGAGAAGTGGTTGTTGCACACAAATGTGTTGGAGATAGTAAAAAACACGTCCGATTATATTTTTACTTCACATTCAATGTAGGGAATATTCAAGTATACGCCAATCTGTGCGTTTTGTGTACTTTGGCTGATGTGTTTGCTAAATCGCCGTTACGTACAAATAGCAATTACTCCACATCATAAATGCATGTCTGCACACGTAAGCTGGCATTTGTTATCGAATATAACGTGTGAGATGAAAGAAGTTACTGTCTGATCGTAGCTGTTAAGAAGAATGTGAAAGAATGGATCAGCATTTTCTTTTTTAAATAACGTGAAATGATACTCTGTGTCTCAATGCAAAGATCAATCGACAACCAAACACGCCTATATGAGATGACCGGAGATCAGAATTCTTTTCTTCATATACTTGGGTTCAAAGGTCAGCATAGGACTTAAACAGCACTTGCGTACGACCTCACACGAAGATCTCCGCTTGTTTCCTAACCATCTAAATTTATTTTAGCACATCCGTTCAGCAATGCGTTCTTCACTGGTTCATTTCCCGCGATGATTTTAGCTTATTCTCTCTGATCAGCCATTTAAACAATCAGTATGGATCAAAGTCAGCTGTCAATATGTCTACAGACTGTTCGAAACGCGTTTCATGATGTGAAATTCTGTGAAGCAGATTGAAGAACTGACTCAAGCTCAGTGTTGGAAATCCGGATCTTGTTCCGTATGTTTGGTTCAGTAGACTTGCTGACTGAATGAGGATGAATTAAGGTCTTTCTTGATTTTCCCACTCTGCAATTAATGTCCTTATCCATTACGGTTGACTGTCAATTTAATGATGCTCCGCATATACGTGAAGGAAATGACTTCCTTTAATTTTTTTTCACGTTGACACTGAGTAGCGCCTTCTGTACTTTCCCCACTGTCATTGATCTGCTTAACAATCATCTGCTCCTTAGTATTGGGCCATTTAAACTCGTAAACACAGATAATTGCAATGTCATTCACTTGGCTAATCTATATATATATATATGTTGTGGTTAACAGGGTTAAGTTGGGATAAATTTGCACACTTTTCTAAACGTTTCATTCATGACAGTGCAAAACGCTGATGAAGATGTGTTGCTGAAGCCTGTGTTTTATTTGTGTTATTGATCTTTCATTCCTTTTACAAATATGGACGATAATCATCATGGACTGGTCACAATATCTGGCAGATCTGTACAACTCACATTGTATAATCATATCCAAGGGAGCAGGTTGTACACCACTCAATGTCTCAGTTTTTTGGTATTTGATGAATTACACTACGTAAATATATGTAGGTAGTGAAGAATGGTCTAACGTCCCTCTGAAACTTATAAACTCCATATATTGATTTTGATAAAAATGTGTGGCAAAGCAACTTATTTCGGCGATAAGTGTGTCTAATGTTATTTATTGATTTCCCCATACATTACTTCTGTATAAAATAAATATATTGTGTTTTCAAAGTAACACGCAGTTATTTGAGTCTGTGGTATTATGTGAATAAAGGAATCTGTGAACATGAAAGTGGGATCCTGAGAGAAACCACGATAAACAAAAATTTACTAGTAAGGCAACTTGAATAAACTACCTCGATCCGACGATCAGCCTCTTTTGCTTATGTTATTATGTCAAGTTAATAAGACTGGGTTTTTACGAAGCTCCTCAATATAATTAAGTGTAAAGCTGATCACTGCCAGCGATATAATTCTGAATGTCTATCATTTCGTCAACATGCTTCCCACTCTTGAATGTTAGAAAAAGAATCACTTTTGAATACTTGTGGAGATGCTACACCGATGAATACAACCTATTACGAAATGTTCTTCAAGCTCTTTCTAGTGCTCTCCGTGATTTCACTATGATGACAAGAAGACAAATACAGCATTTTTCACCTAAGTATATGAAATAACATTGGGTTGACAAAATTGCATTATGAGCACTTTCTGAGAAACCAGCAATCTGAATACAAAAATATGATTTGATTGTGAACGTGTTGTCACATAGAACAGAATTATCTGCAATTCCATATGGAAAAATACTTATGTACTTCTTGAACAGGATTTTCACGTGAAAACAGTGCTGAACAGCGAATTGTGTCACGTTTATACGTGATAATCAATAAACAATTCCTCACATAAGTTGCATGTAGTAAGGCAGCAAACGTAGTTTAATCCGTATTGTAGATGTTTATTGATGCATCTTGAACAAAATGGATCAAACCATGACTGCTTGGTATAAGCACATCTCACTTATATTTCGTTCTCTGAATCAATTTCAAGTAGACTCACAACTTCTCATGCGCTTTCTTATTCTCTTCAATCAAGTCCCTGTCAGCCACTCAACACGTGAAGAAACACAAATTTTGTCATTTATTGTGTAATCATGGCTCAAGTTGTTTTGTAAATTGTTACCATTAGTCATAACGCCTGAAAATGTATCATGCTGTCCTGCTCAAATGAATTTTCATTGTTTAATCACATCAACAAACAGAAGTGCATATGTGTATTGCATCAAATGAAAATGGTCTAAAATTCCATCATCCGCTTTTTTCATTTTCTGATTTAAGTATATTACTTATTAGTAGTTCAGCATTCATTCCAAAAATTCAGTGAAATTTTCTCAGTAACTCTAATTAGAACTGGAGCAACTTGAAAGATTTAAGAGTGTATGCTGGAGTATTGAATGTGCAGTCTCATAGGGAGGTTCAATACAGAACAAAATGCCTGTCAATTATATGGTCACAGACAGGATTGAATATATTAATAACAATTACTTGTTATTCATTCGACACGTGGCAGCTAACAAGCTTAAATTGACAAATTGACAAAGTTTTGGAAACACTTCATACAGATGTGAAAATATGTGAAGCTGACAGGAATGAGAAAATGCTAAGGGGAATTGAAAGATTGTTGACAGACGTAGCGAGATTTCAATGTGAGGGAAGAGAACCAAGTTCGTTGGAGATGTACCACTGAATGCACGTAATGAAGAATAATGATTTCAATGAAAAGTATCGGAATAACAAGAATACTGGACAGAAGGCTTATTCCTTCTTAATCAGTTATCATTTTACAAGATGAGTGTATAATGATTATTACTATTATGTAATGAACATACTTCATTTGATTGCAACGTCCTACTGATCTACATACTTGAATTAATTGGTCTTACACAGTGCGGCAGTATTCAAAATACTCCAAGCATTTGATACTATTATTCGATGAGTCACAGAACATAAAGAAAGTTGAAATGACTTGCTGACACTTGAATCAATATGAAATTGAAGAAATTATTAAAACCCCACATGTCCATGACAAAGATTCTGAAAACAATTGCTGAAAGTAATAAGGAGTACCAAATTACAAAATCTACTGTCCGATGTATTCGCACTAATGAAAGCTTAGATCGAGTAGGTTGGATGAATAGGTGATGTAGATATATACCTATCCAAAATTTGATTTTCAAACATTTGACCTACTTATTTAGAGTTAGTAGAATAGTGTGAACCATAACGTTAATTTCAACATTTGGTGCATGAACAAAATTACGTTCAAAAAGGCAATGCAGATTAATAAAACAGGATTTAATAAATTCATCATATTTAAGTAGAACTCATCAGCTGAATACTCTATACACAGGAATATGCATACCGGTAGAGTAACATCAGAGATGTAAAATGCATAAGTACATAAACCAATTAATATCAGTAAAACGTTTGAGCATTGTGGATTAGATCAATTAAAGTATAATTATATTTCAATAGTTTACACACAATGATAAGTTTTGTTACCAATTACAATTATAATTTAATTTACATAAACCAAATTGAATCCATCATGCAAAACGACAGATGTGAATGTCTTTCAGGTCATCTTCAGAGGGATAAGTGGAAGTGAGTTTCACTGATTAAAATTAAGTTAAATTTGACTACACTACAACTACATCAGTCAGTTATCAGAGAAAAAACTTGAGTGTACAAGGAATTGCGAACTAAATAATATCGATAAAAAAATAGTTTTGGTAATATTAATAATAATGATAATAAGACGAGTTATGACAATGGCATTGATAAACCACAGATTTCAATGAATCAGGAGTACTAATGAAAGGTGGAGTGGACTATTAATGACCATGATAATAGCAGTTAATAAGTACAACAGAGTGACCACCATTTCTTTCTGAACACAGAGACTGTGTTTGGAAACCCTAACTGAAAAAGCCTCCACAATTGCAAGTATCGTCTAGTGTATTTGTCTGTGGACTTGAGAAGGTCAATATTATGTCTGCAGTCTGCACTATGTTTTATTATTCAGTTTTGTGGTACTGTGACATAATCTTTTTCAATTACTACGGCAAATCTCCCATCATGTTAGTAAGCAATCATCTTTCCGTAATACCCGTGTATTTGATTCCACAAAAACACCGCGAAAACGATGTACACTCTTTGAAGTGTTCATTCATTTTTAGCAGCAGGTAATTCCCAGATTGAATAAATATGCATATAAGAAATTCCAAAAGACACATTAACGAACAAAGAATATTCTTTTCAATAACTACAGTTATATGCATCAGTAATAATGAAAGAATGACTGTTACTGACAACATCAGTAATTTTAAAGAGCAATATAGAATCACTGATAGCAGAATTCCAAAAGTTATTTGTAAATAGGTTGTTAATTGACCAAAGTTCAAAGTATATGTGGATGTGGTACTGTGCATAATTTTAGCACTAAACCGAATACCAACTTTACAAAGTAACTGACTAGGAATGGTATCGAATGTATGGCAACAAAAATCTTATGAGTAATGAATTTTCATATTAAATTCTATTCATATTGATCATAAACGTCATTTGGATGAATGGTCATGGCAAGGACGTGAGTAGAGTAAAAATAGCGTCGCATGTGTCTCCTGTGTATGAGTTAACAACGATGTTTAAAAACAAAAGGTTAGTAAATGCAAGTGCAATGACGAGGGTGGAGGGAACTGTTTCTTCTGCAAAGAGAGGACCGGTTGTTTCAAGCGAATTGCAATAGCCTCTGCTGTTTGCAGATTTCGCTACCTGGATGCCTTTGGAAATTTATTTGGTAGCCGATAGATGATAAAAAAGGATGTTTCAATGCTGACTTTGTTGCCCGTTAGGACTAGGTGTTCTAATATGGAACGATGATGGCTTCACCACACCTTTATTCACCACACTGGTAGGTGTTTCCGAGTGCCACTGTTAATGCCCAGACCCGCTGTGGAGTCAGGGAGTTCACAAACGCCTTATTAGATCGGACCACCATCTTGTACATAATAATTCAATAATTTATAATGGAAACATCAACCAGTTGTTAACAGTGAACCACTGTGTGATAGTTAAAATAAACTTATCTCGTATGGAATTACATGTTACCACATACGTACATGAAGACTTCGTAAACATAAGTCATTCAATTGGGTCATCAGTCCTTTCGAAAAGGAAACATCTGGGAATGTGGTAGTAAGAACTTACTTGTTTTCTATCGCGAAGTTAAGATTAGGATGGGATAAGGTGAATTTTACCAAGAAGATTTTCGGCTTCTGGACTTGATAAAAATAAGTCTCGAAGCAGTGTACGCATAGGATTTCCCATTGCAACACAACTAAATTGACAGAATAGACACCTGTCGAAGTGAAATAGGATAGTTTTAGTAGGTACGTGTATGCAGAGTAATCAGCTCAATAGTCCTACCAAACTTTTATGAATTCTTGAAATCCTGCTTCCTAAAACTGTGTTGCATGATTTAAATTTGTATCGGGAAAGAAATGTTTTCGAAGATATTTTAGCTTGCAGCTGAAGAGGACGTCATAGCAATTGGTGTATTTTACGTCACAGAAGACTCTTATGATTTATAAGGATTATGTTTATGAAGCTTCTCAGGTTACTGTGGGTTAACGGAGGATATTACACAAGGTACTGATCTGTAAAATATTATGAAAACTATTTAATGGAATGTACTCGATGGAGCTTACCACGCGAAATTGGTGTCAAATTTTAAAACGATATAGACAGTATGTTCTGAGTTGCTCAGTCCTAAATCATGTGTTTCATTCCAAAATATTCTGAAGAATTTTAGAAAGGCATCTTAAGACTATGAGAGAGGAATTCATGTAATTCGGATTAGTTTTGAACCTTCAGCAGTGATCGGTTATATATGATTTGGGATTTCTTAGGCCACTGTGGTGTCAGATGACAGTGCTTACCTGAAGTTTATATTTACATATGACGCGAATAGAAGGTTTAGTATTCATGACAGCCTGAAGCTTGTGGATGAAACTGTCCGTCAACAGAATATATGTGTTTCAATGAAAACGTATTCTCAACACGTTGGATGACGCGTGACCAATCTCAGTGAGTCATGCAGTTATCTCAAAGCAATGCTTGATTGTAAATCTGGTGTAAATATGCAGATATTTCGATACAGTTTATCTCACTTACACTCCCGCTACTGAAAATTCATGGCAGAGAAAAGATAACCACATTCTGTGTTTTCAACTGTAATACTCTAGAATTCCTGAAAGATTAGTGAAAGGATTCCGACAGACAGTCAGTCAATGTATATGATTTCGAAGTAAGCGAAAGTAAAGTAAGTGACACAGTATGTGCGCATTATTATAAGAGTTTCTGCATTGTGGTAGAGTATAATTCCATTATGATTATGATGAGCAATAAATTGTGCTCAAAACGTTATGAGTAAATATTACTCTATAACACTGTCGGACATTATCAAAATAAATTTCAAACAAATTGGAATAATTAAAAGACTATTCAACCGAAGTAAATTCTTTTTCGACGAAGTCATGAAGTAGGCTGTACACAACGGAATTATGTCCTTATTGTGTTTTGCACTTGAATGGCTACTAAGTATTATGCCCTACAAATGGTTAATCAATTCCTTATCCACAGGATGGGAAGTAATCAGTTGAAGATGGCTGATGGTTTTCACTAAAATTAACCTGACTAAAATAAACCAGTTGCATCTCCTTGTCGTTCACAGGGTTCAAATAGTCACTAGTTACCTAATTTCAAGAAAGTGAACACGTTTGGTCGACTGCCAGTATCTTCACTGAGTTGTCTTTCACTTTCTTCATAAAAGTACTTTATATAAATAGCACGGCTTTTCTTACCGTCACTCAGTGGTACACATTTATCTTTTCTGAGAAACGCTTTGACAAGTGTATTGTTCACTCAGTAGGACCATTGATAATTGCTTCTCTCAACTTCCATGAAAATTTCGTCGCTTTTAGTTCTGATTGCTAACATTCGACGGTTCATTTGAACGAAGCGTTTTTTATACTCAAATACTTGACAACATGAAAAAATATTATTCATGAGAAAATCAATCTGTTCTCTGCTCATGCAGCTGCCAAGTGTCTTGTCCTGTGTATTTAATTTATAATCACACTACTTCACTAGACACTCTAGAAGCTCTTACGTTTCCACAATTTCAAAAATATATGCCTAGCAATCTCATTTACATACTAAATCACTACAAAACTACTCGTAAATAGTATAAATATGTACTGTGAATTCAGACTGCATAATTTCCATAGACATCTAGGAATATGTGCATTGGTTTACGTTTTTATTATACGCCAGGTTATGGACAAACATGAACCCACCTGAAGAGGATGGCAGGAAACATAACAACGTCGGGTATTGTTACTGGAGCCCTATGTTTCACTCGGAACCCAAAGGAATATCAGCAATAATTATAATAAAAATTGGAATTCAAATTACTCTTCAGCTAAATCTGCTCCCACTGCATACGCAACTCAGAACGAAGAACAGGAAATGATTCTCAACAATTTCCTATTTCAACTATTGAAAGCATGTGATCTTCATCGTTGGTTTGCCAATATCATTGACCTGAATTAATTTTGATGATGAGGATATTTGTACCCATGTAGATATAATTCAATATATAGTTTCGAATATAGATTTTGCACGAAATCCTCGGTTGACATAGATACAGGTTGATGGCGTCGTTTAATTTGCAGGTTCGGAATGCAACCATTATAGTTGTATATGGCGCATCAAATGAAACTTGCAATCTATTGGTATTTGTGCATACTTATTTTTCTCAACTCGTGTCAACCGTAGGCAAATGACATCATTGGGAGAACGGAGAATTACTTTACAACGAATATATTATAAGATGAAATAAGTTAAAATATCATGTGCATATATTTAATTAAAATGAATCTCTCTCTGGCCATATTTTCAGCCTTTTGAATGCGAATTCCACAGGATTTTTAGATTCTCGACATTATGTTTAATATTTGATAGCTTTACGCTGTCAAATCAAATCACAATCTAGTTCAAAGTTATTCGATTGCAACATGCTGAAGCAACATAATCCATATTATGAAGACTCTCTGAAGAATAGCTGCAGAATAAAATTAGAGAATCACTGAAAAATATTGTGGGAAAGTATATAAACTTCATGGGAAGAGCGTATTTATCTTTGCTCATGACTTCTAGATCACAGCTGGCGTCTGGACTTAACCTTCGATTTGGGAACTTTATGAAATGATTGACATTACCCAGGCTGTGCATGTTTAGTGATGACAAAAATTCAAAATTTCCGCAATAATTGCAATCCAAGGAAAAAATTTAACAATCATATTATGTTTTATTTTTTGAATTTCAGATGCTGAACATGTCTGAGACTTCTCCTCTCAGTTATATGAAAACTTACTACATGAATGGGGATCTGAGCAATGCGATCCGGCAACAAAAGACAAATTATTTCATTGTATTTGAAAGCAGTTTAGGAAAATACCAAGAGGACACATGCTGTGAGAACACTATCTTATGGTACTTCACATGAAATCAATCTCCAATCTGCGGCTCTCTATTAGAAAGAATATGTTATACAACATCTCGATGTCAGCTAAAAATGCTGTCGGAATTCTGGTTATAACTGAGATTATTTAACACAGGTATATGAATCACAGCTTAAGGTGAACTTTCAGGTTAAATGTGGTCTTATGAATACTTCGATTTACAATTCAGTCAGACAGTCAACAAGAGAAATGTTGCTTCCATATTCCATTTTAGGTGATATTTTGTATGTGACGGACATCTGCACCCACCTATACTTCAGTTGACACTGTTGGCATCTGTGATATGAATGAAGGAAAGTCCATCAAAATACACTCGTCTTCACATGGAATATTCAAAATGAAGCATTGATTTCAGCTGTTTATATCACCGATGAGGTTAATCACGTAATACGCAGCGTAGTGAAGACACATTTTTATTGAAATACACACATTTCTATGAAAGATGACTACACCCGTCTTTCGTACCGATTGCAAGAGGACGGCATTAAAAGATATTACACTTGTTTCACATGAGAATTTACATTCATACAGACAATACGATAAACTGGAGTTGAATTTCATTGCGAAACTATACATTTCCAATAGTTCACAGTCATCTGATTTCACGGAAGCACTTCAGTTCCGATACGCCTGTCCAAAAAATCAGGTGGCACACTCAATTCACGAAATATCTAAGAGAGTTATGTATGGATACAAAGCATAATCTCAGTTTAGCTACAACTTTTCGTTGAAGTATATTCACCAAAGAACCGTAAGGGTAATAACGTTACTTACAAGCGAGACTTACACTTGATCAGGCACCGGCGCCTACTTGGTAACATTCGGTGCAAGGTCTCATTGATTATCTGCACCTCTTACTTCATGCCATGCAAACAGCCCGCATCGCTGAAGGAACAAAACCCTCGAAATATTTTTTAGCCAGGAAACCATACTTATGAAGGGAAATACAGAAATTACTGATTCATCGTTTGTAGTCTCAGACTCATACAATTTTTGTCACACAGAGAATGTTGAAACAAATTTCTATTTTGCGCATTATTGTACTTACTATTGATAAGTAGGTCAACGTTTACAAACTAAACCTTTCATAAGTATATTTCAGAATCTTAAACTTATTGCTAGGTATTGCTGTCAGCCATTTCTGCTAACATGCTTCTCACTTCGTCAACAATCAATTCACATTTGAATACTGCAAGAATTATGACTACCTGTCAAGCAAGCTGTAGTGAAACTCAAATGAACAGCATTAATCATGAAATCTCATTCTATGGGTTTCCAACCCTTCACATGATTAGCTTACGAAGACATCAACAAAATAAGCCTTACTCTAGGTGAAATCAAAAACCATTTTATTTATGTCCTTGACGGAGCTCTATCTCATTTGGATAGCGGGTATATCTGAAGAATGATGAAGTGCGCGATACACTTAGAAATACCTAATCACACAATCACGTATCAATACTGTTTAAATGAAAGTGGGAAAACTGAAAGGCCAAATAAAATAGACAACACTTTTGTGTCTTTATAATAGAGAATCTGTATTTCCTTATGAATGAAAACAACGAAACTATACTTTTTCTACTGACATTTGCCGAAAGCATATCACATTTTACTCAATGCCTATTTTTTTCAAAATTATTGGATGTGCCTTTTTCATGTGTACGTAATAGTGTCAAGTAGTAGTGCAATACACTAAAATAAATGACCCTCATATCCCAAATAAACCTATTTCTGGAGAACTGAAAACAGTTATCAATTTCAAAATATTGATTTTGCGCCAAACATTTATTTATTGAAAAGTGTACCTGAGAGGAGAACTGTCATGCATGTTCAGTATCTGAAATTCAGAAAATAAAACACAACATGCTTTAAATCACCGAAAATACCCATTGAGTCATGAAGAAAATAAAAGACAGGTTCAGAGAAGAAAATTTTCTTTATCGACGAAATCATCTTCAGAGGCTGTACAATCGTATTTATACTTACAAAAATATATAGTGGTCTATTATTGAGTAATAGGGGGTGACATAATTGATATAATTACTCAGAAGTGGCTTTAGAAGTGAAAATTAGAAGTTGAAAATTACGTGGTACTCAACGGCAAAAAGATAGAAATTTGATAAGGTTAAAATTGCTATTAAGTGAGAATAAAGGTATTTGAGTGTCAATTTAACAAGTGTGAAGAGGGTGTGAAAATATACAAAAGGAGCATATGAGAGTGATAATAGTGAATTAATTATTAAAGCAAAAGCTAACTAAAAGTGAAATTAGAATGAAAAGGAAAAAATCAAAAAAAAATTTTTTTATTTACAAGGAACGATTAGTGAAGAGGTTAAGACCAAGGTAGAATAAGAGACTGGAGAAACTTTTTCTGTATACAGAGTTCAGGGTTGTATTGATGAATTGCTGGAGCCTCCGCCATACACAAAAGCCGAAACCTGACTTTGTTGAAATAAACCCTTAAATGTTACGTAGCAAAGCAGCCATTCATTCCTTAGCTATATTTTTATGTTTGATTATCTCCTTACTCCGGATCTTTTAGTTTGACGTATACAGTTGACGTCACATTCATTACAAAAGTATGGTGCAGATATATGGATGACACTTTCACAGTGTTAAAAACAGAACATTTCTCTAGCTTCTTGACACAAATAAACTCACTAGTGGTGGGAATAAAATCCAAGGAGAATTAGCTATGTTAGATTGTAAAATAAGGCGAATAGAAGAAGGCAAACTGCACACTAGCGTTTATAAAATGGTCAACATATTCTAATACATATTTAGAATTTAATTCATCTCATCCATTGTCTGTCTGTAAAAGCTTGCTTATTTAAGTGTCTAACAAACCAAGCAGTAGCACTGAGTACTACAAGAATGGACCTAAATAGTCGAGGCGTTGGTGTCAAATAACTATCCCATACAATTTATTGGGTAGATCAGAAATGGTCAAAACGAAAATAAAAATAATGCGGAAACTAATAATGAAAACATTATTAAGAGATAATATTAATCATCTACTCTTCTACCATATGAAGAGACCCCACCTAGTATTCCTTATAAAGCAGGAATTAGAGTTGTCGTATTTAAACCTAAAATCTCCTTCAGGGACAAGCTGTGTAGGTTACCAGACGTGGTTGACTCAAATAGGCAGCATAACATAATTTAAAAAATACCTTGGAATAACCCGTGTGTTAGGCAGAGCATATAGGTCAAACTAGTAGATCAGCAGTAAGGAGATTATCAAAACATAAGAATATAGCTAAGGAAAGAATGGTTGATCGCACTCGCGAAGATAAGTAATTTAAGAAAAAGCCCAGCGATTTCACTGCATGCATTAACACACAACCACAGCATGCGGTGGAAGAGGGTTGAAATTCTGAAAATTAATCTAGGTAGGTGTAGAAAGAGTTTGATAACTGAATCCTAGTTCATAGACTCTACACACAACACGTGCAACAGGAATGACTCATCACTCATACCGGAATTATGGAAAATATTACTACCAATAAAGTCAAGCGATGAAAAATAATGGAATTATATAAACGAAGTTAGGAAGTTGTGTGAGTACCTTGATATGATTATGAAGAGAAATAAATTGTGCTCGAAATATCATCGGTAAATATCACTGTATAACACTGTGTGACATTATCAAAATACATTTTTCCCCTTAATGCAAGTATATTTCGTTCTCTGAACAAATTTCAAATGACCAAACAGCTTCTCATACTCTTTCAAATTCTCTTCACTCAAGTCACTCTCAGACGCTCAACACGTGAAGAAACACAAATCTTGTGATTTATTGGGTGATTTCATCTCAAGTTTTATTGTGTCATTTTTATGGATACTTATTGTAAGTCAAGTTTTCAGTTGAGTTCAAATTGTGTCAAATACCGACGTTTTCTCTACTAGCACCACTATTTGGTAACGCTCACACAATCTGTCATGTTGTCCTTTTCAATACGCAGCAACACGAGTGCATATTGCGTCATGTGAAATAATTTCAAAATCATATCATCTATTTATTCATTTACCCAACTAAGTACACTACTCATGAGTAGTTCAGCAGTCATTTCAACAATTTAGTGGATTCACAAACAAACTCTTATTTGAATTTTAGCTGTTTGAGAGCTTCTAGAGTACCACCTGACGTATCAGATGAACAGTATCATAGTGAAATTAAATATAGAACAAAACGCCTGCTATTAGCAATGTCAGAGACAGGATTGATTTTATTGTTAGAAGAATCAGGCTTAATTCAAAATTTACCGAACATCTTATTGTATACACTCACCAAAATAATAATTTCATTTCAAAATAATATTCTCTAAGTGACAACAAGTGCATCGGATGTCATTCAGTTGGTCATGTTCTTCTGTTATTGATTTGAATTTATTGAATCGGGGTGTGCAACGCTGTGATAAGTGGAAAACATTTTCACGGCTTTCACTTCTCAAGGAGATAATTAATTCGCATTTGATAATACATTGATAAAATGCAGAAGAATACAGTCAAGATAAAACGTAATTCAATCAATCAAAGCTGCCGAATTAATTGGGATAAGGAGATGAATATAAGTTTGCATATATATTAAAGTAAAGACAAGACAGAAGATAATTTGTGATGGAATTCATCAGAAAGTTGGATGCAGGTAATGAAAAGCGTGGATGTACACATTCAAATTTCAGTCATGGAGTGCAAGTCAATCGTCGTTCAAAGCTGCAAACAATGAGATTGTGGAGAAGATTGATTCTGTTTCTATGCAGCATATTTTCGATTAAAATATGAATGTACCAAAATTACTGAAGGATGTGAAGGAAACATTTATTTATGCTGAATGCATAAGTCATCGCATCGTTATCGTGCCATCAGTGAACGGATGCGTCGAAAGAATATAGATGAGAACATAAATATCTGTGAAATATGATTAGTATAAGTTGATGGAAGTATTATCAAAAGCAAAATCATATTGTCATAATAGGTAGTTCATATCTAGGTCGCCTCACATCACTAATTAAAATCTCATCGTCATCCCTCCAACACTGCAATTTCACACATTTTACCACAGAAAGAAAGAAGCAGAAGCGGTTGTTGCACACAAATGTGTTGGAGATAGTAAAAAAACACGTCCGATTATATTTTTACTTCATATTTAATGAAGAGAATATTCAAGTATACGCCAATCTGTGCGTTTTGTGTACTGTGGCTAATGTGTTAGCTAAATCGCCGTTACGTACAGATAGCAATTACTCCACATCATAAATGCATGTCTGCACACGTAAGCTGGCATTTGTTATCGAATGTAACGTATGAGATGAAAGAAGTTACTGTCTGATCGTAACTTTTGAGAAGAATGTGAAAGAATGGAGCAACATTTCCTATTTTAAATAATGTGAAATGATACCCTGTGTCTCAATGCAAAGTTCAATCGGCAACCGAACACGCCTATATGAGATGACCGGAGAGCAGAATTCTTTTCTTCATATACTTGGGTTCAGAGGTCAGCATAGGGCTTAAACAGCACTTAGCTATTTCATCCCATTCTTCGACGTCCTTTTCAACTGGCTCCACGACTCTCCGTAAGCTTTCAATCCCTCTCACTCTACCTCCTCCAGGTCACCAAAGAACATAGGCTCGAGTCATATATTCCCGATGACGACCTGGCGTGCGACCTCACACGAAGATCTCTGCTTGTTTCCTAACCATCTAAATTTACTTTGGCACATCCGTTCAGCAATGCGTTCTTCACTGATTCATTTCCGGAGATTCTTTTAGCTTATTCTCTCTGGTCAGCCATTTAAATAATCAGTTTGGATCAAAGTTAGCTGTCAATATGTCTACAGACTGTTCAAAACGCGTTTCATGATGCGAAATTCTGTGAACCAGATTGAAGAACTGACTCGAACTCAGTGTTGGAAATCCGGATCTTGTTCCGTATGCTTGGTTCAGTAGACTTGCTGACTGAATGAGGATGAATTAAGGTCTTTCTTGATCTTTCGACTCTGCAATTAATGTCCTTATCCATTACGGTTGATTGTCAATTTAATGATGCCCCCCAGATACGTGTAGGAAATGACTTCCTTTAAATTTTTTTCCCGCTGACACTGAGTAGCGCCTTCTGTACTTTCCCCACTGTCATTGATCAGCTTAACAATCATCTGCTCCTTAGTATTGGGCCATTTAAACTCGTAAACACAGATAATTGCAATGTCATTCACTTGGCTAATCTATATATATATATATATATATGTTGTGGTTAACAGGGTTAAGTTGGGATAAATTTGCACACTTTTCTAAACGTTTCATACATGACAGTGCAAAACGCTGATGAAGATGTGTTGCTGAAGCCTGTGTTTTATTTGTGTTATTGATCTTTTATTCTTTTTACAAATATGGACGATAATCATCATGGACTGGTCACAATATCTGGCAGATCTGTACAACTCAGATTGTATAATATATATATATATTTTATATATATATATAAAATATATTCATACTTTATTTAATCTATTCCTCAATGCTCAAACGTTTTACTGACATTACCGTTAACATACTTGTATGTTGTATGAGCACTCAAAGGTAATTTATAAGACTGGACGTTCAGTGGACAATATCGTTACACTTGCATAGATTTTCACCCTGATCAAGTTGAAACTGAACAAAACTGCTTTAACATTATAAATTTACACGAGTCCCAAAGATGCACGTTTCAATGGAAAAGAATCTGTGTAGTATATCAGATAATTCTCATCACACTAGAAGCACAGACAGGGATACATGATGCTGCAACCAGCAGGAAGATATGAAAACGGAGAGATATTTTTCCTCCTGATGCGACCAGTTAAGAAAAAATGCCTGAATATATATATATATCACCTTGTGGATAAAATATTTCAATACACACTCCAAGAGCTTCTTAAAGTAAAGGTGCTTTCGAGCATATTGTTTTAAGCGAATTCTGAAATCTGCCTGGTTCCCTCAGGGCTGCTAAAAGGCAAGTGAATTTTTCGAGAATTTATAAGTCAGGATTTAACAGTTAAGTATTTCATCACTGAGACGTTTTCTGATCTACACGAGGCATTTACATGAATGATCCATCTAATACAATCAATTAAGAAACGTACGTGGTAGAGTTAACATAAGAATCGAGAGTAGGCGAAGCAATAGAAAATAGCTCCACATTGGTGTACTTTATCTGATATGCATAACCGAGAAATATGGAGCACATTTTACTTCTGAGTGTCAAGGTGGAATGTTATGTGAATACACTGATGTGGTTTCGCTCTATGTAAATGCTGGAAACCATATCCAGTTATTTGTAATCTGTTTAGTGCATGAAATGAACCGACGTGATTTGGAGTCAAACTGTCCACAATATATACACGACATGCCACGCAAGATACTAACTAAAATTTGCATCTCATTTCGTCAAAATGTTGCTAGAATTAATTAGTAATTCATTTAATACCAACCATATGGAATCTGCTACAGAAATTACCGCCGAAGAAAAGGAGAACTTGTGCATAAATAATACCACATGATTCAAAAATGTTTCCTCTAAAATCTCTAGCTCTTAGTGGTTTGATAAAATGAAATTACATCATGGTCATTAAAAAAATGACAGAGAAGCAACAGTTCTAATGAACAGAACTGATTACAAAGAGGATCTGTGTGGATATTCACCCGATTGATCTTACTTACTTACTGAATAACATAAGTCCGCAGAAGAAAATAAAGTGAAATTCTCTACCAATAAACATTTTCAACAGGGGAAATACAAAATCTGAGTAGGATATTCTAGGGTCAACAAATTACATTAGGCAAGGTTTAGTGCAAGATTTACCGAATGTCTCATTATATACACTCACCTAAATATTAATTTTACTTGAAAGTATTTTTTCAACTTGACAACAAGTGCATGGGATGTCATTCAATTGGTCATTTTCTTCTGTTATTGATTTCAGCTCATTGAATCGGAGTGTGCAATGCTGTGAAAAGTGGAAAACATTTTCACTGCTTTCACTTCTCAAGAAGATAATTAATTCGCATTCGATAATACATTTATAAAGATCCAGAAGATTACAGTCATGAGAAAACGTAATTCAATCAATCAAAGCTGCCGAAATAATCGGGATAAGGAGAATGAATATAAGTTTGCAGATATATTAAATTAAAGACAAGACAGAAGATATTTTGTAATGGAAATCATCAGAAAAAGAGATTCGTGGATTCAAACATTCAAATTTCAGACACTCACTGTCATGGACTGCAAGTAAATCGTCTTACAAAGCCGCAAACACTGAGATTGTGGACAAGATTGAGTCGGTTCCTACATATCGTATTTATATTTAAAGGCAAATTCACTAAAATCACTGAAGGATTTGAAGGAAACATTTATTCATACTGAATGCATATGTCGTCGCATTGTTATCGTGATATCAGTGAACTGATGCGTCACTTTGAAAATACGAGATTAGAAACAGTCGGAAGAGTATAGAAGAAAACATTAAAATTATGTGCAATATGATTAGTATAAGTTAATAGAAGTCATATTCAAAACAAACTCGTACTGTCATAATACGCAGTTATTATTTAGGCTGTTCCACATAGGTAATTACAACTTCAGCCTCATCCCACCAACACTGAAATTCCACAAATGTTACGGCATAAGAAAGAAGAGAAGTGGTTGTTGCACACAAATGTGTTCTAGACAGTTAAATACCCATCCGCTACAGTTTTACTTCACAATCAACGTGGAGACGATTGAGCACATAATAAAATTTATTTGGTTTCGTTGCAAGACAGACTTGATTTGGAAAAATGAAACTCTGTTGCATGTAGTACGAAACCTGTGATCACCGATTTGTTGTTGATTCCTTTATACTAAGACGAAAGAAACGTTAAATGCAATCAAGAAGATAACAGGTTATTTAGGAATATGAGAGATAATAACTGACACTAGTCTCATTGATTAAATATGCATAAGACTTTAAATTTAGATTAGGTATAGCGAGAAATTGTCTTCACACACAAAATGAGGCCCATCGGTTATAGCCTGAGAATATTTCAGTATAAGCCCTTCTCTATTTGTGAATGTTTTGTGGATGATTTGTTTGCCTAATCACCGTTAAATGAAAAGAGAAATGGCTCCACCCTACGAATGCGTGTCCACACATGCAAGCTGCTATGTGACATTGAACATGATGTGTGAAATGAAAGGATATATTAGAAATGATTATCAGAGATGCTTAACTTGCCTACTGAACTTCCAATCAATTCTAAACTCTTTATCGCAAATGATTACATAACCTGTTTTTCATGTGTGTTACCGGTCAATTAGTGTTCTACTCTTAGCCATCTCCTAAAACTTCTTAAAACTTCTTCCAAATTAATGGTGAATAACTGCTCTATTTTCCGGCAATTTGTAAGTGAGATTATATATGCGTGATTGTATATGCATGTGCTTATTACTCATTTACGTGTAAATGGAAAAATTAAAATTCCGGTACAATCAACAGGAGGATGGTGTATCCAGGAATACGAAAGAGATAATATATATTATTAATATTATTGTTTCCTTTAATTCCTAGAGGAACATAGGGCTTCAGCCGTGCGTCTCCATTGCGTTTGGTTCTCTGATAGAGTCTTCACCTGACCTCCACACAGACTTGAGAGTAGTGAAAGCTTGTCTTGCTTTTCCGATTCTTACTTTGATATCCTCGTCAGTTCCGCCTGTAGTTGAAACGATGCTTCCCAGGTAGGTAAATGAGGTTGTTTCTTTCAGCTTCCTCCCATTTATGCTGATCGTTGTCTGTTGTTGTTGTTCTTGTCCAAGAATCTTCATTATCTCTGTTTTCTCTATGTTCACCTGAAGTCTTATCTTTGATGATTCTTCTGCCAACTTGTTGCTTTTCGCTTGCATATCTTCCAGTTTGTGGGAAATCAGACATATATCATCGGCGAAGTCCAGATCCTCCAAGTTTTTGTGTGAGTCCATTTTATGCCTGTTTCCTCATTGCCCGCTGTTTGTCGCATTATCCAGTCTACTGCAATCAGGAAAATCATTGGCGATAGTAGGCAGCCAGCTTGTCTTACTCCTGTCCTCACTTCGAAGGATTCCGTAAGTTTCCCGTTGTGGATTACTTGGCATGCAGCATTGTCGTACAGCTGTTGGATGAGATTTATAATTGTCGGTGGCACACTGTAGTAGCGAAATAGTTGCCAAAGCACCTCTCGATCGACGCTGTCGAAGGCCTTTTCAAAGTCGATGAAGTTGAGATAGAGAGGTGACTGCCATTCCAAGCTTTGTTCAATGATGATCCGTAATGTGGCGATCTGATCAATGCATGACTTGTTTCTCCTGAATCCAGCTTGTTCCGGTCGAAGTTTTCCATCCAGGGCTTTTTGATTCTGTCCAGGATGATGCGGCTTAGTACTTTGCTTGGGATAGACAGGAGCATAATTCCGCGCCAGTTCTTGCATTGACTTAAGTCTCCTTTCTTTGGTAGTTTGAATAAGTATCCTTTCTTCCAATCCTCGGGTACTTTGCCTTCTTTCCACACCTTCTCCAGTAGTGGCGTCATCAAGTCCGCTGTTGTCTCTGGGTCCATTTTCAATGCTTCTGCTGGGATTCCATCTGGTCCTGCTGCTTTTCCAGCTTTTAGCATCTTGATTGCCTTCAGGACTTCTGATTTCGTCGGGGGGTTGGTGTTCACTGGTAGCTCTGTCTCCGTTGTTGGTATTGTTGGGCGCGTTGTAGGTGGTGGTCGATTTAGGAGTCTTTTGAAGTGTTCAGCCCAGTGTTTCCTTTGCTCCACTTCTTTGGTGATTGACTTTCCATTGTCATCCTTCACCGGCTTAATTTGTGTCAAACGTTTGCCCGATAGGTACCTAGTTGTTTGGTAGAGTGTTGCGAGGTCTCCTTTGCCTGCAGCTTGTTCTGCTTCACTTGCCATGGCTTCATAATACTTTCTTTTGTCTTCTCTGGCACTCTTCTTTACTCTTTTGTTCAGTGTCTTGTAGCTTGCATTCAAATCCTGTTTTTGTTGCTCGTCGGTGCACTGGAGAATCTTTTGTTTCACCATCCCTCTCTCTTCTATCAGTCTCCAAGTGTCCGTAGTGAGCCACTGTTTGTCCTGTCTCTTCTTTCTGCCTAGAACTTCCATGCAGGTTTGACTCCACACTGTTTTCAAGTTGTTCCAGTGCTTTTCGACGCTGACCTCTTCGCCAGTGTTGATTTGTGTCTCGGCTTTGTCCTTTATGCTTGCAGTGAAGATGTCCTTTGTGTCCTGGTCCTTCAGTTTTTGAGTGTTGAACTTGGCTTGTGGTCTATCTGCAGCTCCTGGTCTGAGCCAACGCCTGCTCCTCTTCTTACTTTTGTGTCCAGTAGGCTGCGCCTCCACTTCCTTGAGATTGAGATGAAGTCAATTTAGTTTTTGGTTCACCCATCTGGTGACACCCATGTAGCCTTGTGGATATCCTTGTGTTTGTATATGCTAATAATAAATGCTGTTTAAGTTTCAAGGAGAGAAATTTGTGAAAATATGCATCCAGCGAACCACGTGTGATGACATTCACATGTAGTGCATCACTAACTGACTCAAATTGTGGACAGTTTGACTCCAAATCACGTCGGTTCATTTCATGCACTAAACAGATTACAAATAACTGGATATGGTTTCCAGCATTTATATAGAGCGAAACCACATCAGTGCATACACACAACATTCCACCTTGACACTCAGAAGTATGATATCAGATAAACCACTCCAATGTGGAACTATGTTCTACCACGTTGCCTATTGTCGATTCTCATGTTAACTCTACCACGTACGTTTCTTAATTGATTGTATTAGATGGATCATTCATGTAAATGCCTCGTGTAGATCAGAAAACGTCTCAGTGATGAAATACTTAACTGTTAAATCCTGACTTATAAATTCTCGAAAAATTCACTTGCCTTTTAGCAGCCCTGAGGGAACCAGGCAGATTTCAGAATTCGCTTAAAACAATATGCTCGAAAGCACCTTTACTTTAAGAAGCTCTTGGAGTGTGTATTGAAATATTTTATCCACAAGGTGATATATATATTTATTCAGGCATTTTTTCTTAATTGGTCGCATCAGGAGGAAAAATATCTCTCCGTTTTCATATCTTGCTGCTGGTTGCAGCATCATATATCCCTGTCTGTGCTTCTAGTGTGATGAGAATTATCTGATATACTACACAGATTCTTTTCCATTGAAACGTGCACCATCGAGACTCGTCTCACTTCATAAGCAAACAGTTAACTTTCTATGTTAAAGCAGTTTTGGTTTGGTTCAACTTGATCACCGTGAAAATCTAAGCAAGTGTAATGATATTGTCCACAGAATGTCTAGTCTTATAAATTATCTTCGAGTTTTTATACTACTCACAAGTAGGTTGACATTATTGTCAGTAAATGTTTGAGTACTGAAGAATAGATCAAATGAAGTATAATTATATTTCAATGGTTCACTTTGTCGATTTGATGCTATTTACTTGTAATCTGATCAAATTATACTGTAGTATGATAAAGTGTCAGGAGAACAAATTTATCGCAAAACACAGTGTAGACTCAATCATTTGACTGTTGAGTAATCAAAGAAGTGGCTGTTGTACTTGCTACTATTATTCTAAATGCAATGTAATTTCTGTTTATATATAGCTGTTCAAGTGACAACTTTTTCTTTGAATTCAAGCTTGAATAACGTCATTTTTACACAATTTATCGTTTTCCGTTAATCGCAAACAATTTCATTCCACCTGTGTGTTTCTCGTAGAAGTTACCCCACAGATTAAAAGTGAAATTCGCCCTATTCAATCTTAAAAATTGTATTTTTAAATATTTAGGTGAACTTATCAAACATGTCTAAACGAATTCGATTTTGACAGCAAACATGAGCATTCACTACCATGTATTCCTTTAAAAATTTGCGACCATTTGTTTGATATCTAACGATCAATTTAACAAAGTTTTAGGCGCATCATCAAATAGGCATGAATCCCTTCACATCTGCTCCTTTAATTTTCGATTTCACTGACTCGATGTAAATATAAAACATTACTTTTCTGAATGACCATTAGTTTCTTCAATATAATGGAATTATTTATTACTGCTGGACCTGTAGATGTTCTTGAACAGCATCATATTTGAATGGGAAAGAAGCTTTCTAGATAAGTGTGAGAATATATGAAGGGCTTGAGTAGTTTCAGTCGGTTTATGAAACAAGAGAGGCGAAGGTAGAACAGAGTATTTCGTATGCGTAGACTGGGTTTACTGTCGAGAATTATGACGGCTTTTCTACGTTAAGAGAAAGCGATTAATTTTAATTCAGGTTATTTTGAGGCCATAAATAAACATGAAAGCACTTTTCCTCTTCAACTGATGACCATAATCATTAAAATGTGGCTAAATTCACTTGTAACAACACAGAATGAGATTCATTGAGGATTCGAATACTTACAAGCCACGTCACGTCATATGAAGCCAATTTTATCGGGCTGTAAGCGTATGCATGCAAATTCAGTTTGTCGTGGAAGACTGAACTGTTTTGTGATCTTCGTTTTTGAAATTCCTGGCATGTTCTGTAAACTACTTCGCCAGTATGATTAGTAGACTCATATCTTTAAGCACCCGATAATGACTAAATGATCTTCAGTATTTCTATTCTAGTGTTTCCAACATCACTATAAATATAAAAATAGCCTGAGATTCTGCACAACAAAGACATTATTTCTGTAACACAGAGGTATTTTAAATATTCAACAGATGGTCGGTACATGATGCATTCCTCGGAAAAGCCTCAAACTTAGACAGAAGTGCTTCACAGTGATTACTAGTGGACAGTGATTTTTTCTGACTAATGTGACTTCATAACGTATGTGTTGTGAAAATAGATACACTTAAGAATCAATTGCCTAATTTTTAAAGTTATACACCAACGCTGAATAATTTGTTAATCACATGTGGAACTGTCAGTTTCTTGATTACCAACACTCTTCTCTATCACGTCACATCTACGTTTTCTTGGAAGATGCTCCTTATGACTGGACCCACTAAAATACAGCCGATTTTCGCGTTTGTTTGAGAAGTGGCTTTCATGAAACTTTATCATGTATCCTTCCAGAATGGTATCAATGACCTTATCTCGAGAAATGTATCCAGGCACTGTCGATTTCGAAGATGCAATTGGATAATTACAAAGAAATTATATAGAGTGAATAAGACGCCATCACTTGAGTGATATTCAACTCTGCATATCAAGCAATCCGTAAAATAAATCATCACATTAATTTGTCGGCTTTCTTGCCTCCCATTCATGGTATCAGTCAGCTTACATATTGCAAGCTCCTAAGGATAAATTCTAACGTTTTCAAGTACAAACGTTGTTGTTCGAAGAGACGAATTCGACCAACTGAATCACTGGTTCTCCTAAGTAGATGACAATATTTTTGATGATTAAAGCTAAGTGAAACTGGATATGAGAATGATGAGCCTTGTAAAGAAACCCAGTAAAATGGTCTACGAGTGATGAGATCCCTTCATCATAGCTAGCAAGCACTACTGGTTGGTGTGAGTGATTTTCACTATATTTGTCATGATCTGTAACTCCTAAGCGATTGTGTTTTAACCCACGGAGATCGAGAATTGTTACCGTATTTTTTACTTAACACTGTTGAGCAGTAGATGCAAAAACCTTATTTTTGACTGCATTATTCCAGCCAGTTTTGTCATATATAATCTTCCTATTTTATGTGTGAAATAGTTTTCACTTTTCACACAGTCATTTATTACTTCTACTGTTTTAGATACATGGTTGGGTGTTAAATAAATATGATATCGCCTGATGGCACCAAGTTATTGAATAAAAACTGTATTTTGGCCTAAGGAAGATCGGGAATTGTCACCATTTTTATTGAACATCATATCACCCCTTAATTATGTCACATATGTAAGCACGGATTTCTTCATGCACAGAAAATACATCCACTGTCTCACCTACCCTCATTTTACTCGAGAAATCCACGCTACAGGCTCACATCAGATACTTGGTTCTTACTGAAAGTAATTTTGTACACATGGATTCAGCACTGACTCTCACTTTATTACAATATGTTTTGTTGAATTTTACTAGGTTTTAGCTGCCAGTGGTGACTGGAAATAAATATGATTTCCTTAGTAATGCAACTCTTCAAGCCACTCAATGAGAGTTGTATTTTGCACCTACAAACCCTCATATGTTTTCAACTGTTTGCATCGAGGCAGAACTATGCTCGCTTTGAGCTATGTTATTCACCTGACATCTTAATTCCGTCAGTTAACGTCCCACCTGAGGGGTTTGACGTGTTTGAAAAATTAATTTACCTACAAAGTGAAAAATATAATATGATGCAAATAACCCGTTGCAAACATGTGAAATAGGAATGAAGAATCATCAGTCAAACATTTTTAACACTTATCTAATATTGATATGCAGAGTAGATAGGCCACTGAACACTTCGTTTAACAATCCACTGATGAAGTAAATACTCGAATACTGAAGATAATTCGCTAAATAAACTGCTACTGAGTAAAAGCGACAATCACAACCTCAGTGATATAAGACTGTGTTGAAACATCTAAAGGAAAATGCAACTTTCATATTCTTTATAGAATGATCACAGGCACAGATCTGTTACCTTAGAATCATCTGTTGTAGCAAGGAATTTTTATCCGAAATGCGAGCAGTTTATATTAATTCAGATGACAAAGAGAAGACATGAACAATCCCTTCGCTCATCACAACTATTCAAAAATATGATTGATGTCACTATTATTAGTAGTAGTTTTCATGTCTGATATTGAAGCGTTTGTCATCGGACTGCGGGGTGATCGCAGTATATTTGTTAGATTACAACTGAAGTGAAGAAGTACGAATGAGAGCATGATGTCTGCTAAGTTGATAATAATACACCATTGTTAGAAAATTAAACGCATATTGTTTTGCTGTTTCAATTGTCATCTTGAAATATGCTGAATATATCAACTTTATTTTCCATCAAACAAGTTTATTCGCGTAAGTGTATCACATTGTCGAGGTTGTAATATTTGCTGTTTATGGTGGTTTCTTTCAGGATCCCGCTTTCATGTCCACAGATTCCTTTATTCACATAATACCACACACTCAGATAACGACGTGTTACTTTGAAAATACAATATATGTATTTTAATGGAGAAGTAATGTAGGGGGGAAATCAATAAATAATATTAGACATACTTATCGTCGAAGTAAGTTACTTTGCCAAACATGTTTTACAAAATCAATGTATGGAATATATAAGTTTCAGTTGGACATTACATCTTTCTCCATTACCCGCATACATTTATGCACTGAAATTTACTAAATATTCGAATTGAGACCTTTAGCGGTGATAAAACGCCTGCATTGAGTATGACTATACGTTGTAAAATGTGCAGATCTCCCAGATACTGTGACCAGTTGACATCTATGAAGTCCATGTATTTGTCAAAAGAATAAAACATCAATTAGAAGTGAATACACGTTCTATGGAGTGTAAACAAAAAAATAATTATTTCTTATTGCCCGAAATAAAATTGAGATTCGACGACGCAAAGAGTAGCATTCAAAAAAGAGACTAAACAGGGAGAGAATTATTAGAATAGGCGATTAATCAAGGGCAGAGGCGGATAATAAAGGTCAAACTGAAGATATACGGTCTAAAGAAAATACGTGTAATAAATGCAGCGTTGGTTGGAATGTCTAAATTACTATAAATATTGTGATTAAAGATCGCCCAGGAGCGATTTTCCAAACATTTTTCCCATCACACCATGTTCATATCACGAAAAATAGACACAAACCTACTCCCTGAAGATCTTTTGGTCATTTGAGAGATTCTACTTGAAATGGACAATGCACTGCCTTCAACTATTTAAAGAAATTTGCTAACTAAAGGAGGGCACTAATGTATGACTAATCCCATAATTTGACGAAAGTTTAGTCCAGAAAGAAGATACTGACTAATGTTCAGCGATCAAATCTCCTTAACAATGGTTATCCTACAAGGTTTTTCGAAAGTAACATTAAGAAACAACCCACCCCTAGACAAATTACAGTGCCAAAGAAAAAACTGTTTATGAGTCTGGCATTCAAAAGTGACACCATTTCGGAATTGATTAAAAATCGTTAATCTAAATGTATTAAACGCACTTTTCCTGCAGCTGACTTGCAAATAGTTTTTACCAGCCGAAATATGATTAGACAATGCGTCAAGGATAGATTACCGCTTTTGTCCACATCCATGTGTATTTACTCTTTTACCTGCTCTTGTGGAGCTGTTTATATTGGACGTTGTAAGCGTAATCTCCGAAAACGTGTAGCTGAACACTATCCAGTCTGGTTAATGGAAGGCGAACGTAGAACTGCGAAGTCGTCTATTTGTGATCACCTGTTACATTCAGGTCATATAGCCCGACGTGATTCATCTTTCAAAGTTATCTACATGGCGAAATCGAATCGATCCAAAAGTTTACGTTTTCTTCACTTATGCATAACCGAAGCTTTAGCTTTACATGAACAGAAACCTAAGCTATGTGTTCAAAAACGTTTTGTCAAACCCCTTTCTTTACCTTGGTCATAGTAATGTTCTTTCTAGTTTTTACTTCATTTTATTTTACCACTTGAATTCTTTCTACTTCACTTCACATCTTCATTCTTATCGTAATCGTACTCCTAATTTTTTAAAATTTTTAGACAACACTTGACATTTTAAGACATTTTTGTTTACAATTCACTTATAAAACAATCTTTAATAATTTTGTAATTCATCCACTTCAACTCTACCCCTTATAACATTTTCAGCTTGGTTTTAAAAGGGAGAAAAGAAGTGTGTGAGAAGCTCTATCCATGCTAACTTCCCGCGTTTTCTTCGTTACAGACTTCTAAAGACAGCTGAGGCCTTGGCAATTCATGACTTTAAGCCAGACCTTTGTGCACAAAAGAAGTATGTACAATCCCTACTTCTGCCTTGGCCGTAGAGGGATAGACATTTATTTATTTTGTTTATTTAGTTATTCTATGTACTCTTCCCTTATTACTACGATTATTATTAATATTATTATCATTTTTATTATTACTATTCTCACTCTGAATCTTTTCCACTTGACTCACTTGACATTTTAAACCCAAAATTATTAATTTTTATATTTTTATTTTTACAATATTGAATTCTATCTTATCAAATTTCACACCATGTCATGTAACATCTTATATTCGTCTACTAATCTTATAATTATGTATCCCTTTCCAAAATCTTTACACCTTATGTATTATTCTATGTATGACATTAATTTGCTCTGCCACTTGACATTTAACTATGATTATAATCACAAATATTTTAATTGCATTTCATACTATTATTATTATTTCATGTATTCACACCTTTGACCTAATTCCCTCACCGGATATAATTTTTATAAAAACCATATATATACGATTGTACAGCTTGATAATAAATTCGTTGAAAAGAGTCTTCGCTGAATATTGTGTTCTTAATTTTAATTATCGTTATTCTTATCACATCTTTGTATATTGACTGAGCAATTATTTAGTGCCACTTAATAACCTTTTCTGTAATATAAATAAGACTGTACAGCTTGAAAATGAAGTCGTTGAAAAGAAGTTTCTTCGCTGGACAAAAAACTGTGTTTTTACTTATGAATAAATGGGTATTTTTCGTAATGTAAAAACACACAATAATTTCAGATGACCTGATGTACACTAACCCGTCAGAAAGGGTATATGCACGTAGTAAAACCACAGAAGTCTATGAGATCCTTCGTTAACTGAAATCTGCTGATGACGGCGATGTCGTCGTTTGTCTCTGCGGATGACAAAGAAGTCTGCATTAGTCACAGATGAATAAAATATTATTAGAAACAAAACATGAATAAAAACGTTTGTGAAATCGTTATACTACTACCAATAAATTAGTAGCTCAAATGTTTGTCAACAGAATCGTCAGAACCAGTCATCATCGGTACTATTCAATCAATGTTATAGTCAACCTCATTATTTCAGATAGAAGTCAAAGGTCAGCACGATCTATTCGAAATGCGTCTTATAGGATTTATAGAAGCAATTCAAATGAGAGTTTTGGAAAATTTGATGTCTCAATAATATCAACCTTAATGCAATCCGAAAACTAAAAACACATCAAGATCATCTATGTGAGCTGAAAATCTCGTGCATTATGCCTCGACATAGTAAAACGTTTAAGCCAACTATATGCTATCTGTTATTTTGTCAGCTGGTGTTTGTCCTTCAAATGTCAGAAAAATCATTGCTCATTGCACACTTACGAAAGATGATGCACCGATGAATACAGCCTACTACAAAATATAATCTTTCAAGGCTCTTTCAAATATTTCTCGTTATTATGTCTTCAGGGTATGAAGGTAAGGAATGTCAATTATATTACGTCAACTAACTTACTAACTCAATCTTACTTTAGTTGCTGTCCAATTAACCTTGCTTATATCATTCTTGTATCACCTAATTAATTATCTAAACTTGGCAAACATCATGCGCACAAACATTAAAATATTTGTATATAAATGCAATCGTGCAACTATGTGAATGAATGTGCCAAAAAGAGTGTCGCTGGACGTTTTCTCTTTTTTATATGAAGTATTTTCATGTGTCTGTTAATGCATCAACTCAAAATAACGTTGAACAATGCACACTATCCAAAAAGTGTATGTAGAGTGTGAATTCTCAGTACATATCATACTACTCATAAGTAGTTTGCAAAATATCTTATATTTCAATGGCATTACTAGGTGTATATAATTGAAAATTCAGGAAAATAGGAGCCTCCAGAGTGGCAACTAAAGTATTGGACGTGAAGTTTATTCGACAAAACACATCTGAAAACTACATAGTGAGAGAGCAGATTGTATTTTCTTAGTGATATTACTCTGCTTGGTAAGATTTGTCGAGTAGTCAAATTAACGCCTTATTCAAATGAACTTAAGAGTGTTACTTATGATGCGACAAAAACCCAGTGGACAAAGTGAAAAGCCATCTGACATTATTACTTTTGACTAGACAATGCAATTGTGAGGGTATTATGCAGGGAAGCTGATTCTGTACCACTGAGGGAAGGTTAAACGGCTACTCAGTTCATAAAACGCTGTTATGAAGAAGGTGAAGGACAATGAAGCAAAGGAAGACACTATTGATCAAACGTATGGAGTTTCTAGAAATTGCGTAATAAATAACTAGTTTAATCCTGTGATATATCAGAATACTTTGTGTATGACATATTGTGGGAAAAATCCTCATTAAGATATTTAGAAGGCAAAAGGATTAGGGGAAGAATTATTTACTTTACAGTAAGACATTGATCTCTGGCTCTACTTTGATATTTAAATATACACACATATGCCAACATGTCAAGATGTTGATTATGAACACAGAGAGTTGTTACACACAATTAGAAGATAAAAACGGTTACACAAAAGTGAATTACACAATGCAATGTTATGGAGAAATGAAGAGTAACTGAAGTGTAGGCGAGTGTTCAAGTTGATGACGTAACAGATTATTATGTATAAATAAAATGATTTGGACAATTGTAATTTGTAATTAAAGATGGACAGTGATAACACATGATTGAAATGAAGTAGTCACAAATGGAATTTGGATAATTCTAATTTTTTAAAAGTTAAGGAGGAGAGGGCGAATCAGACCGGTTTATACATACATGTAACGATGGCCAAGTTAAACAAAGTGGTTGTACGAATTTCTTCTGAGCAAACACTTTTGGGCTTTTCATGTGGATTCCTATGACTTCAGCTGTATGTGGAAGATGGACTCTATTTAAAAGCAAAACATCGATTAGTAGGATTGTGACAAGTAACTTTAAATCCTGTTTTACCATAAACTTTCTATTCACTATCTAGGCGTGTTAAAAGATAGCAATGAATGGATCTTTCTTGTCCCTTGCATAACCATGTTGGATGATATTCGGAAATACGGCGGTGAATCTGCCTAATTGTTTGCTCTATGAAGCTGTCTCCGCAGCAGCAGTCAAAACGAGAGATACATATAGAGGAGGTGACATTATGGAGTATTTTGTTCTTATTTCTCGAACGTAGAATAGGGGTCTATTCATTTTGCAATCACCAAATATCGTTTAGAAAATCTTACAGTGATTATTGATTTGCAAAGCGATAGTGAAAATGTAGATACAATTTTGAACTCCTGTAAATAGTAATGAAAACGATGCGTGTGTGTGTATGTAGGACACATTTTAACAAGCAGAATTTGAAATGTGTTAGTTTTTTTATATTAAATCTTGAGAAAAATTTATCAAGCATATTATGGGTAGAAAAACAACTTTGAATGAGACATGACAGATTTTCTTTTTTATTTCTGCTCTTTTAGATTTTCATCTCTCAACTTTTCTGTCTTTTTCACTTATCTAAAGTATTTAACTTCGATAAGTTGTAACTTCTTTTTATAACTGTAGTATTTTTGTTATCTGATAAATTGACTCAGTCTGATTGCTCTAAAGGATTGGTCGATTAAAACCTTTACCAGATTTTTATGAAATGAGCTGCATTTCGAAGTAGAACGTTTCGTTTATTTTGTGTCTTCGTTAACACTTACGCATCTCGTAAAATGAAAATATAGTTTTCC